>QKWP01000976.1:50655-101223 GCA_003550325.1 Gigaspora rosea
CTTAGTAAAATTTAGACTTTACTATGTAGCGACTTTTGTCGATTATCAGTTTCACGCCAATTTTATGTAGATCGAATATATGTGACGCCAATTTTGATATAAATTATATGTAACAACAAAGCGCCAATTTTATAGCTTACATAATAAATTGTATAAATTTTTTAAATTTTAATGTCATATAATTTTGATATTTGGACTTTTTAAAAAATTTTAACCAATAAGTTTGATAGAGCTAAAGATAATAATTTATTTTTATCGGTTATTTATTAAATAAATCTTTGGATTTTATAGTTATAAGATTTTAAAAACGCAATCAGAATTTGATGAGAAGTGACTTGGAGCACCATACCAAAATAATCTCTCAATGAAAGGATTCTATTAAGGGTAGAGTTAAATTGTATCATTAATCATATGCAAAATATGGCTAAATTTTTGGTACCACCTGATCATCATTGTTGTGTTCTTGGAATATTCTAGAACATTACTGCATAAAATTTTCAATATTACAGGTACACCTGTAGTACCCTGTACACGCAAGTATCTTTGTTAAATACATATATATATTTTTTTTATAATGATACATATAAGAATTAATGTAAATGTACGCTACAGGTACATTAAATTTTTGTACCCTTTATTTTGATCATACAATATTACAAAACCTGTAATACTAATATAGGTTAGAGTTAGGGTAAGAACTATGTTAGGGTTAGAGTTTGGGTTTCTATTATTTAGTAAAATCGCTCAAGAAAAACTTTTTATTAATGCACAAAAGGTGGGTTTGTATGCAATTTCTTGCAAAATAAGCGATTTTTGTCAAAACAAACGTTTGTTTTGAATTTTTCTGATCGTGTAATATTACACCTGATCTTAAATTTTATGGCGATCTTATAGGTCATGTGATGGAGTACATGTTAGGGTACATATAAATAAACTCTACATATAAATTATAACAATTTTACAAAAAAATATTTTTATCTAGAACAAACTATAGCAATACGTATATCAAATATCAGATATGTTCTAGAATACGAATAGGATTCCAAAATGATCAGCATACTGTATAATGTTTCACTCAAAAATCTGTATGACTCCCATAAATTTGTAATCAATTTTTAATAGTTTTCTTATTAGCTATTTATAACTTTTTATATAATTTTTATAGGCAAAAATAAAATAGCAACCTGTTGCCATGTAACCTCTATATGATTAACCAATCATTTTAGAGATTGGTGATCATATATAAAAATAATTATCGCTTGATAATTATTGTTTTTGCTGTTTAATATATTTTTTCCCTACTGTAAAATTGTTACGTCGATGTTGTTTATTTTCTTGGGAAGTTTTTTTTTTTAGTTTCTTTTGTTTTTTTTTTGCCTTTAATATATATATATTTTTTTTAGGTATGCTCTGTTGATATAGTCGCTTGGAGGTAAACTACAATACAGTAAAGCCGTAAAGCCGTAAGCCGTAATGCCGTAAAGCTGTAAGCTGTAATGCTGTAAAACTGTAAGCCGTAATGCCGCAAACTGTAATATTTTGTCGACTTTATTGATTTAGTATATGTAATGACTATGAAAAGAGGTGTTTGTAGGTCTAGTTTTTATTTTGACTAAAATATCAAGATTTATTTTTTGCCCATCGTCTTTAGCAAAGTGTGATAGTTTTCTTTTTAATTTTTTTTTTTTATTTAACTTAAATGTCAAAATTTATTTTTTTTTCCCATTATTTTTAGCAAGATGGGTTAGTAGGTTAGTTTAGCTTTTTTTTTTATATATATTTATTTATAATTTTTTTGATTTTTTTTGCTTTTTTAGGTTTTAATTTTGACTTAAATGTCAATATTCATTTTTTTACTGTGGTATTTTGTGAACCAGGATTGGTAAGTTTTTTTTTTATTAATTTATTTTTTTAAATTTTTTTTTCTTTTTTTCTTTTAGCGTTATTAAAAATGCTAAGGAAAAGAAAAGATAATTTTTTTTTGTTTTATTAATTCTTTTTTTTTTTAGTGCTCCAACTAGTACCAGGAAGTTTTAAGAAAACCACAAACCATCGAATTAATTCTGTTGACTTCTTTGATTTAGTAAAATGTCTTTAGTGAGGTGGGTTAGTTGGTTTTTTTTTTTATAAATTTTTTCTTTTTTTTAATTTTTTTCTTTTTTTAAGGTTTGATATTCATGATCAGTGCCCAGCCGAGCGATATAATTCGAGTTGGCATGATAATACCGCTGGATAGAAGTCATTGGTACTGAAATTGTTTTTTTAAAAGATAAGTTTTTTTTTTTTTTTTAATATTAATTTTTTTAAAATTTTTTTTTTTTGTTTTTTAGCATCGTAGTAGAACCTCGAACAATCTATGAGAGGTTATATTTTAGCATCATAGTAAAAATTGTTTTGGTTAGAACTTTTGATTTGGTATTTATAAGCTATATTTTAAACATTAGATTTATCTTTAACTTTTTTTTAAAATATAACTTCTTTAAAAAAAACCCCCAGCTTGATTAATTTTTATCCAATTTTCACTTTTTTCTGACTTTTTCTTTTTTCTATTTTTGTATTTATTACTTGCTGCGTTACAGATTTTCTTTAGCACATTTCAAATATAAGATTTATAAAAATACCGCATTAGCATTCTTTTAAATATACCTTTTTTGCTATTTAGCTGTTTTCAAATATAATCTTTTTATTCAATATCTACTTTTCAAATATAATCTTTTTTAAAAAACAGGCCTCTATTAGCAATTTTTCAAATATGACCTTATACAGATTATTAGGAGTCCTATTATATTAATATAAAGAGGATATTTTTCATTGTCATGTAATCATTTCACAAACATTTTAATAAAACCTCACCTTATTATACTTGATCAATTTGATACCTCTTTTGAATTGTTTGCTCTAAAGTTATACAGGTAATAGCATTGTTGCCCTGCAAATAGAAAAAACTAAATAGCATATATTACAATAAAATTAAAGCATTCATAAATAAATTCTATTAATTCAAAAAATATAATTATTTTAAATCTATATATTTGAATATAAAGTTCAAAGCCACTAAACTTTTAGAAATATTTATTAGTTATAAGCATATTTTATATTATCACTATAACTATATATAAGAACAAAATTATTTCGGGTTCTAAAACCCGAAATTAAAATTTGAAGATGAAATTGTTTTTGATCTATTTTACTTGAAAGATGAAATTATTTGATACTTTTTTTGAATAGACGAAATTATAAAGAACATATCTATATAAATTTAATTTGCTCTTCCTTATAAAAAATTTTAATTTTCTCTAATAAAGATGAAATAGGCCTTTTTCAAAAATCAATTTCGGTAGCATTACTAACTATAATGATAAAGAATTTTTGGGTTTATAAATTTTTTACAATTTGATTGGCTAGTTATTATATGATTTATTATAGTGAGAACTTATCACTAAAAAATTTTAACAACTTACCAATAACTTACTAAGTAAGTTACAATAAGTTACCACTAACAACTCTGACAATTACTTTCCATATAATCACAAACTCTATATAATTACACAATTTTGTATAGTTTTTTTTTATATAAAAATACCTTTATATAATTGCATCGATAGTATAATTACTATTATATTTTTTTAAATATTTATTAAACTAATTTATTAAATGACAATCTGCTAATTAATTAGAGATCATTCATAGCACAAATTACATATAAAATTACTATAGTGTAAATATAACATGCATACATATAAAAATATTTTTTACTAAGTTAATGATTTATACCTACTAATTGAAAGTTGTAAAGCTCGTCAAGATGCATCTAACCATGGTTAGATTATTCAAATCGGCCTAGTGAATAGTAAAATATTATTGAAAAATGATTGAACAACTATATAAAATTTTTATATAAGAGAGTGCAATAAATTACTGTATATAATTAGAGTTTATATAAGTCTGACATCTCTCCTCCTGTAATAGGACTATTGACTAATCAAAATTTATTTTTTATAATATTAAAAAAGTTCAAAAATCTCTTTGACCCCACAATCGATTATAGCCACTATATGGAGTGCTTTGTATTAAAAGGGCCTATTTTTACAATTTTTTGAAAAATAAGTTTTTATTAAATTTATATAAATTTTGACATGATTGATATTTTTCAATTATTAATAAAAGTCGATTGCATAATAAAAAATTAAAATAATGTAAAAAGAAAAATTATATAAAGCTACGTAGAGCCAACATGTTACAAGATTATCTGATAATCATCTGCTGTCTTTAACTAATTAAAATCATGAAATTTAATTAATCCCAGATTAGTCTAAAAATCAAAACAAGTAGTTAAACTCAATTATCTCAAAATAAGATAAATATAAAAATGTACCCTTTTAATATGGAGCACTCTATATAGAAAGTCCAAATTGTACTATATGCATCGATTAAAGTTGCTTAAATAAACTTATTTAGAAGATTAAAATACAATTACTCTAAAATTTTTATTAGTATTGGAGAACTTTTTATTATTTAACTTTTTGATTTTTATGTTTGACGAAAAAATTAAAATTTTTTAAAAAAATACATTTAACGAATGTAAAAATTAAAAGTTAAATAATAAAAACTTTTTTAATTTTAATAAAAATTTTAAGGTATATGTATTTTGATATTTCAACCAAGTTTATTTAATCGATAATTATTAATTGATATAGTAAAATTTAAACTTTACTATGTAAGGATAGTGACATATATTATGTAATATTCTTTTATTATACTTTCTAATCTCCTCTCCCCTACATAAGAGAAATTTAATTGGCTATTATAAACTTCTATATTTAATATAAGGTATTAGATACCCTTTTCTTCCTCTAAAATATTATGTAATATCTGTTACTACTCTAGCAACTTTTTATAAATTTTTATTAGAATAAATACTTCAATATTATTTCCGTAAAGTCCTGAATAAAAGCAACCCCCGAAAATAAGCAACCCCCCTCATTTTGAGATCAAAAGACTAAGAAAATAAAATAAGCAACACCTGCTAAACATATATAAAATTTATTATAAACTTTATTGGACATTTATATATAAGGTATATTGACCAATAAAATTGAATATTTTAAAGTCCCGAATTTAAGCAACCCTTTGAAAAAATTTGGCTAAAATGGGTGGCTTAGGGGGTTGCTTATATTCGGGACTTTACGGTAGTTATTTTACTATATATATATAGGACATAATAAAGTGGGAACACCCTCTTTTCTAATAAATTATATGATTTACTGTACTTCTCTAAACAAACATTGTTTACATAGAAATTTTATATAGTTAGCCAATTATTTTTTGATAATATTTTACTATTTACTAAGCTAATTTGGATAATCTAACTATCATTAGATGTGTCTTGACAAGCTCTACAATTTTCAATTAGTATGTATGTGTTATTAACTTAGTAAAAAAAAATATTTTTTATGTATGTATGCTACATTCACACTATAGACTTTTTGTTTGCTTTTGTAGTCTAACAGATTGTTAATCCCAGGACATATTTGAATTCTAGAATATAATTGTACTCAGATAATATTTTTTATATAAGGTTTATATTTACTGATTCTAGAGAATAGATTGGTTATTTTTGCTTGCTTTTGTGTTTAACAGATTAATTACTTACACAAAAGCAATTTAATAATTAATAAAATATAATTACTTAATATTATATATTATTATTATTTTTTTTTTTTTGCAATTACATATTTAGAATATAAAAGATAAAACCTAAGACTAGTAATGATAAAAAACAAAGCATAACTCTTGTAAAACTTAAAATCTATTGAAATAACAAAAAAAAATTTACTTCTTTTTAAGATATTAAGTATAGCACACAAACCTGGTACATATTTTTTAGTTGCACTAATTTTTTCAAGCTTTAATCAGTTACATACCTTTTATTTAGTTAATCATTTTAGAGCTTCTGCTAGTTAACAAAATTTTTTATTAAATAATTTATTTTTTTTTACATACTCTTTCAAAAGTTCATATCTATTAAGAAACTTCTTTCTAATAAATCAATTTGATTATACATTTGCATTGTTTATATTGTATAAGATACTTTTGTTTAAATTTTTGAGTTAGAAAAATAATTACATTGCTAGGTACTAGTAATTTGGTATTAGTCAAATAAAATCAACTTTGTATTAAAAGTATTGGCCTATAACCTTAAATGATCTATATGACCTTTATAAACTGTCATAGGTTATTTGGTCATAACAAAGATTTGATATGACTTATAACTAGAGTTGAGGGCACGGTGTCCCAGGGCATGTCTTAGGGGCATGCCCCTATTATATGATTATAAATCTGAATCATGTGAATTAGTATGCATTGATTGACCAATTTTTGTAAATCATTTGGTAATACAAAATCTGGTTGGCTAATATTAGAAATAAATTCAAAAACAAATTTTATTAATTCTGATAACTATTATCAATGTGTATCTGGTTAAAAAAAAAAACTTGAATTTATTTATCAATCAATACATGTTTAATAACAAAATAAATAATGAATAACATAAATAAATTAAAAATTGTTAACTATCAATAAAGTAATATATGTATATGGAGTATAAAACTTATAGAACATAGAATATAATTATATATTTCCTATATATACTCTATATCTAATATATTGTAGCTTTTAAAACTTTGTTAAATAATCTATAATTATATGGAATGTTTAATCTATAAGACAAAAGTGTATTTCATTACTAACTGTTAATTTATTTCTCTATTTTCTGAATTATTTTTACTATAAGTAGAATAAAAGTAGTTTTAGAATTTATTTATTTAAAATCAAATAATATATATAGTACAATATGTGATAATAATTTAGTAATTGATTATGCTACATATCATATGATTTATATATAGAGGGCATGCCCAAGGCACAATAAGAGAGGGCATGCCTTAGCCCGAGGCATGCCCAAAATTTTTACCGTGCCCCAACCCTACTTATGACCTTTTTTAATATAGTAAGAATCATATAGTAGTAAAGATTTTTTTCATTAGCATTTAATATGACCAGATAACTATGACCAAAAAGTCATGATTATATGACCAAGGTCATATAGGAAAAAAATGTAAAGAATTTGAGATATGTGCATTTTTAATATACTACTAGTAATCAACTCGATTTTTAAGTATCAGCTTAGTCGAGTCGATAGATTTTATGTTGAGTTTGATGTGTGAAAATTTCAAATTTGTTAACCATGAAGGTGCTAATAACAAAAAAGTTAAGCCACATAAGGCCTATTCATAAAATTTATAGTATATAATAATTAAAAAATATATATCGGTACAATTTGCCTTAGTAATTTCTAAGTTAATTCGTATTATATTATACAATATATTTATAAATTTAATTTGTAATATAGTAACAAATATGTACTGTATCTAGGGTTATTAAATTTCATGTAAGTTAACTGACGTAAATTATACTGTAATTTACGTCGTAAGGTATGAAAGTTATACGTATAAGTTGATGTTAATGCTAGTAGAAATTGTCCTCATATGATTTGGCCAACTTAATACCTATATTGTACATATTGCAGTATTGGCCCAGATAAGTTACAGATAACGTAATTTACCATGTATGGTATGTGTTATAACAACCCTAACTGTATCTAATATGAAAATTTTGGTGATAAAATTTTGAATTAGAGACTGGAATTAAAGGTTTTTTTTTTAAATGCAATTATTTTTACTTGAAGCATCAAACACCAACTATTTAAAAATATACAGTGGCAATTATGACGTTAAATACCATTAGCATGATTTAATAAACTTATTCTTAAAAACAAAATCAAATACTTACAACAATTATTCAGTACTATTTTTTTTTTTTTTTAAATAATGCTGAATGTTAAAATGTTATAAGCAAATAAAGTATTACAAACTAGTGATAAAATATATTATTTAAACCAATGAAATTAAGTCATTAAAATGTCGAACATCTACCGAAAGAGAGGAATTATCGAAGCGTTAACATAAATAAACCAGAAATTAAAATTTAAAATATATACAAAGTATTAATCATGGTAAAAAAGTAAAAAAAATTGTGCATATACATATAAAAGGTCTGTTATGATGATAAAATTGTTTTTACGAGTCAAGTAGTTCTTCATCCCTATAAAAATAAAGATATTAGGATAGTTTAATTTACAAAATTCAAGAAAATATAAAAAAAAAAATATTAATTAAATACCATGGTCTTGGTATCAATGCAACTGGTAGAACCCTAATAAATAAATTTGTAATTTGTAAATTTGCAATTCTAAAACTTAACGAAGGAAAAACATATACAGTATGATATTTAAACAATTTCTTACCAAGTTGCCGCAAGAATAACACCATGTCCAGTATTTTGGGCTTTGATAATCGAAAATTGTAACCCGACCCAAGCAGAAATAAAACCAAAATAAGGAGATATCGCAGCAGCATTTCCAACTATGGTTTGTAAAAAGAATAAGAAAGCATTGCTAACATTCTGCGCTTGATCTAAACGTCCCATACAAACTTGAGGAACATAAATTTCGTAACCCCACCAATTAAGATAACAAGAAATTCGATCTAATGGTGGTTTGATTAATTTTACACTATTTAAACTACTTTTACCACCAATTATTTTTTTTTGACTAGATTTAGAAGATTCATCCTTTTTTTTTGGTAAAGATTCTTGAGGTACATCCTCGATAACTTCAGCTTCAGCAGTGGGTAAATCAGGATCAGGCATTGACTTCAAAACTGTAATCATTCCCCGAGCAGTTACATCATTTTGTAATGCTTTAACGACACGTTTTTTTTCTTTTTTATGAAATTTGTTATTAGTACCATCAGTACCTACAATAAGTTCTTTGACAGTATGAGCAAGACTTTCATGATATTTAGGGTCAGATTGTTTTTTCTTTTTCCACCAGTATACCATGATGCAAAATATCATTAAAAAAGAGAGGGTAAATAAAATGACGAAGATAAATAGTAAAACTTGACAATATTAGTTAGGTAATGATATAAAATTTTTGGATAAAAACATCATATTTATATTTGAAAATTTTGTGAGACATTATTTTAAGGTAGCATGTGAGGGGGATATTCTATCAAAAGACTTTCAGGAGAAATACTATCGTAGTATTTTCGTACGCAATAACTTTATCCTTATATGGATTCGTTAAATATCTCGTGACATGAATTAAATTTTTTTGACAAATAAATCCACATCTTGGATTAATGTTGATACGTATTAATTTTTTTGATATAAAAATTTCCGTATTTATAAATAGTAAAGTTTTTTACGTACGTACATACATGTGCATAAATATCGATCGTTTTTTTTTTTATTCTAAACCGTCGATCAACTCTAATCTTGGTAAAATTAAAATTAACATCCCTTAACTGTTCATAATCCAAGATGTTGTAAGAAACAAAAGAAGCTGTGTTACAAATACGGGTGCGTAATTGGCATTTAGGATATACCTGATACTGTATATACATCCCTAAAGTGTCACAGAAATTTTAAATACGTACGTACAAGTACGTATAAATATAGAGTTTTCATTCCAATTTTTTTTACAATTATTTAAATTATCAAATTAGCTACTGTAATTCGTCATTTTATTAATTTTGACTCTTGTTTATCTGTCAAGAAACCTATTTTAGATACGTATTGATAACAAGCCTCATAAGAAAGAAAGCATGTCACTAAAGCACTTCAAAATTATGTAACTGTTTAAATCCTGATTTATCCACTGCTAAAGTTATCATGAATGTATCTCAAGAATCTCTATTCAAAACTGGTGATAAAGTAGCTTAAATAGTGTAAAATTAATCTTGTTACTGTATTTTAATTATTTTAATTGGTAAGTTATATAAAACTTTATATTGTATCTCTTTAACTACTGAATTAGTCCAGTTTAGTTTAATAATCAATTGGACTAAAAAATACGTACAATAATATGCTTACAGCATATACGTTATTTAAGATAGAACCCAATCTAATGGATTTTCCACCTAGTCTGATTCGATGAATAGTATATTCGAATATTCGAATATATAATTGTTTCACTGAATTGAATATTCGAATATAAAAATTATTCATCAAATAATTCAATGATCTAATAAACTATATTGAATATTCAATGAATATATATATTATACTATCTAATAAACTAATTAAAATGCAAGATCTTTATTGAATATTCAATGAATATATGAATATATGAATATATGTTGTACGTCGAAATCGAATTTTTTTGTTGTTTCCAAATCAACTTATCAGTTATGTAGAAACAAAATTCTAAACTGACATAGTTGGTTAGAGAATTCAAATTACACTTAATAAGCGGATTTAAAATTAATTCAAAATTTTAATAATTATTCAGATCATTAAAACAGATGAAATTGAATTCTAAGTATTTTGTCCGAATTACAAGAAAATTTATTTTTATTTTGTAATACATACATTTGAAAGCTTCTAAATTTCTCGATGGCACATCTTTTAATCGACGTCGTAAAACTTTTAATTTTTATATTAAGGCCATTGAAGATCCATCAAATACAATTATTACAATTATTAGAACTAATAAAGATTATTGGGTCAAAACACATTCAGTTTGCGAAATCTTGAAATATTAACGATCAAATCTGCCGCATTACTTTGTAGTTTTCTTCAAGATGGTTTAAATCATGTTGGTTTTCAGACGACTTGTACCTTTAAGTTAGTTCGAAATTCTTTACAGATTTGAGTGAATTTAAAATTTCATTTCAACATACGGTAAGTGTATTAGAATCAAACTTATATTGATTCTAAATCTATCAAAATTCTATTCCCGACGTACAACATATATACTATCTAATAAATTGATTAAAATGCCTAAAGTAGATAAACGAGATTTTTTTATCTATTTTTTATATGGCTTGCAAAATATAAAGATCATCAACAACTTTATTTCATTAATATTTAATAATGAATATTCATTCGACGAACATTCGGATATTGATAAGATTGAACGATTATTCTTTTTTGACCAGATCAGGCTAGGATTTTCCACCATTTGCAGGTTACACATATGCATAATGATCATAGTTAAAACAATGGGCAATCGCAAAATACAGTATATTTTTTTACCCATACATCTATAATTCTATAATGTCTAATACAACCACCCAGAAACGTGGTCCAATAACTTGCCACGTACTTGACTCTTCACGAGGCATTCCTGGCAAAAATATCGAAGTCTTGTTGGAATGTCAACAGAGTAACATTGATAAAGATTGGATTACTATTAATAAAACGTAATTTATATCAAAATTGAATAATTTCTTTCACCTAATATCTGATAAATGGCAAATTTATTAGCTTTTTTTTTTACGCAATTTTAGAAAAACAAACGAAGATGGAAGATGTTCAGACTTGGTTTCCCCCGATTATAAAATACCTTTGACCAATTCAGAGGATGATTCCAAAGTAATTTATCGTCTCACCTTTTTTACTACACCTTATTTTAAAAGTTTCGGACAAGAATCATTTTATCCTTTTGTTCAGGTATATAAATTTATTTATTGTTGAAAAAATGATAGATGTATTAATTGTCACTAAATCATTATTATTATTATTATTATTATTGGCTTATGCTAAAGATCGTTTTTCAAATAAAGGATCCCACACAACATTATCACGTTCCATTATTGATTGCACCTTTCTCTTATACAACTTATCGTGGAAGTTAAATAGAGTTGCGACCCAATCCTTTTTTTTTTTTAATTACATAGTATTGGTTTGGAAATTGGGATTTCTATTTAATTTGGGATATCAAATCTATGCCTCATTTTGTTCAAATTTATTAATGATACAAATTATTAAAACTTTTCATTTTCAAATCAAAAAAAAATCAATAACCTAAGAATGATTTAGCGACTAGGCAGAGCATTTAAGTTTACTAGTTATGTCGAGAATGAAGAAATTATAGCAAATCAGTATGGTATAACAGTATAGTACATACTATACTGATCAACTATAATTCCTAAATCTAACAGCTAACGTTAGTTAACAGATTTAATAGTTAACATAGGACAACTAATGTTTGCTAAGATAAACTGTTGTATCTCCTAAAGGATTTGATCAAATAAAAAAATTATTATATCTCTACAACCTTGAGTTTCTGTAATTATGTTGTATTTGAAAAACAGGGCAGAGTATATCCGAAAACGGGAAGTCCTGATTTGACGCAGTAAATACTGTTACTGATTGGATGAAGTAAATCACGACGCCATAGATTTGGCCACAAAAAAAAAAAAAAAAAATTAGAAAGATGAATACTTTAAAACAAAATATTTGTGTTTATTACCGTTAAACATTGCTAAAAAGTTGTCATGTTTAATCGCCAAATTGCTTTTCGCAAAAATAGATTTACATAAACCTTTATATAAAGATTTCAATTGTTTTTTTAAATTTTTTTTTTTTAATTATATGAATTAATTCATTGGAAAATGTAATTTTATATAAATTTTTTTTTTTTTTTTTTTTTTTTTTTTACAGGATTGTTCATATTAAAAAAGTTTACTTACAAACATAACAAGAAAACTAATATCTTTACTCAATAAATACTGAATGTTTGGCAATGCAAAACGTAACTTATGATTCAGTTTCTGGTATAGCTAATAAAATGACAAACACATAGAGCTGCATTTAACAATATTTTAAGCCGCATAATGTAAATATTATATCGTTATATTAAATTGCCAATTTCAAATCCACTTAATAAAATTCGATTTCGACGTACATAATGTATAAAATATATAATTCAAGATATACAGTTGACTTATATAAATAAATGTCATAAAAATATACATCATATAATTTTAAACCCAAAAGTTATATACTTTCGGTATATTTACTATACATAACGTATACCAAGGCATTTGATAGGCTATACTATACTGGTTTACTATATATTCGTGGTGTGGTGTTGAGGAATACTACTTTTTTTTATTGGATACATGTTATATAACTAGTTGTATTTTTACAGGTATTATATTTGTATATCAGATATTACATAAAATTAAATATTTGGTCGAAATAAAATGTTAAGCAAGTCAACCATTTTAGAAAATTTCACTTTATCGATAAAATAATAATACTTTTATTTATTTTATATAATAACAATGCTTTATTATTTTATTTCAAAAAAAAAAAAAAAAAAACATACATTAGTGCAGTTTAATTTAACTTGTTATATAACATTATTTCTACAATATAAAGAAAATATATAAAATTACAATTTTTTTATTTTATTTTTTAAACCAAATTATTACCATGACATTGCACCTTCGAACTTCATTATATCACCCCTTACAGCATTACCATGATTTGCGTTATCTTCATCATAGTTTTTGCATTGTACTAAAAAGGTATATTATTT
This sequence comes from Gigaspora rosea, assembly GCA_003550325.1. Lineage (NCBI taxonomy): Eukaryota > Fungi > Glomeromycota > Glomeromycetes > Diversisporales > Gigasporaceae > Gigaspora > Gigaspora rosea. Next base: position 64,109 of record QKWP01000976.1, read on the forward strand.
ACATATATATTATGGAAAGTATAAAAAAATTTGAAGATTGCCAAAAATAAAAAACATAGAATCTTTAATAATTTTAGTAGTTAAAGTACTTCTCAACAATCTAACTTTTTCCAAAGTTAAAAATTTTTTAAAATTAGAAAATAGAGAGTTATTATTCTTGTTTGGATCAAATTTCTTTAACATCAACTAATCAAGAATCTTCATTTTCGAAAGAAAGTTCGTATGAATTATCATCAATTGATTCCTATCTCTTTCTCCTCAAAGAATGTTGTACTTTTTCTCGATGAACTAAGAAATAATTCTTTTTTTGATCGAATTCCTTTAAAACCAACTAAACGACGAACTGAACAATAATTCCTTTAACACCAACTAATCGACGAACCGAATTAAACCATCTACCCAGTAAAAAAAAAAAAATAAATAGTGAGTAAAGTAGTCTAACAACTCAGATATCAAATTTTCAACTTTATATATAGCAGGCAAATATATTAAGAATATAAAAACATTCTAGAACATCCACCCCTCAAGTGACAACCTGAGAACCCTAGCACCATCCAAAAATATCTGAGCAGTTTTTTAAACCACGTATTCTAAAATCCAGCCTAGTATAGAAATTCTATAAGAGGTCATTTAACCGGAGAAAATAAAAAAAAAAAAACCAAAAACAAGGGTAAAGGGATGGGAGAATACTCTCAAAAAACCTGGCATAATAACCTTTTAAATTAATTACCCATAAATTCAATAAATCAATATTAATACTTATCTGTTAACTTAAAAAACAAAACCGTCATAACGCGTAATAAAATATTAAAAAATTTTCTGGTAGGGTAGGAGTTGATGATATCATTATCATATTTTCTTCACGTTTTTCAATATTTCCGTTAAATATTGCCTAATATCTTCTGACCGGCCATCTTTGGTGTTACATCTGGCCTAAACATTAAAATGCTTTTGATGTATTTGGGAATCATGGCATCTTTAACTAGGTCATTTGTTAGAAGACCAAAGTTTTGCAGAGCCTTAAACTTGCGACAAAAGTTATAACTATTATAACGAGTATATATTAACTAAATAAAAACATAAAAAGGTCATAACGAGTGTTGATTAAAAGCAATAAAAAAAAAACGTACATTAACAATATAACAAAACAACAACGAAACAACTTGATAAAACATGCATTTTAAATCAATCAACAATAAAATTAGGTCATTATTATGCAATCAATGATATCATGATAAAATACACGCTTTAAACCAATCACCTCATTCAAAATCCATGATATCATGATTAAATACGTGTTTTTATCATGCAAAATTAGTGATATACGCGGATTTACTTATTTGTGCAAGTGATACAACCCCACAAAAAGAAACAACATAAAAATAAACTAAGTTTGGACATTAAAGTTAAAGGCGATTTAGAAGTAAATAATCATATATGTAAAATTTCATTCCCATCATTTTTAATTAGTGTCCAACGATGGGTTTAAACATTCGTTTTCTTGTATTTTTTTGTTTTTTTTTCGTTTTTCCTGTTTTCTTTGCTTTGCTCACGTGTCGGGCTAATCTAAAAATTGACCAGTGGATAACGATTGGTCAATTAGTTCATGTTTATATGATGAAATATTTGATAATAAGACAGGTTCGCCAATTTCCTATTCTGGGGGACGTCTAAAGCGGAGCAGGTTCTTATAATATATATTTTTTTAACAAATTTTTTAGGGTTAGGTTCATCATAAATTAAGGTTAGATAACTTTTAGCTAATTTTATAAATGCAAAATTACCTTCCTGACATTTTTAATTAATATACCAAGTTAGGTTAAGGCTACTGTTTTTTGTATTTTCAGGTTTTTCGTTGTTTTGCTTCGCCAAAGATCATCAAATTTCAATCATTTGATTGTTAGGCATCACGTGTTTCTACTCCGCTTTAGACTATCCCCAAAATAAGCATCTATGGTTGACTCTTCATTGATTTTGATAAATTTTTTTTTGCAAACAACAAATGTTAATCTGTTTCTACTAAGTTATAAGTTATATTCTCTCGTTTTCTATGTAAGATTGCAATTTGATTGGTTAATTATTATTGGTAATCACGGGTAAATCTACAAAAACAGTCCTCATATGGGTCTATGCAGAAGAGCGAACCCAATTTGACTTATTTGCGCAGGTAATACTGTACAAACCCCGATTTTGTAAATAAACTAAGTGCGTGAGATAAAAATTCAGGGTTAGGATCCTAACGTTAGAGTTTATAGGATTAGAATAGTGTTAGAATGATGCTTACTATACGTAAAATTTCATTCCTGTTATTTTTAATTAGTGCACCAAGATCGATTTAAACATTGGTTTTTACATATTTTCGCTTTTTTCTTCTTTTACATGTATTTGGATTCTTTGTCGGGCTGATCTGGAATAGTCAAAATTTGCACTCTCCGATTGGCTATTTCCTCTCTAGGAGTTTGTATTACTCGCGCAAATAAAGTGGATGAGAGAAAACCTCGTACCCTAATAGTGGAATAGGTTATTTGATAATACAATTATTTCATTAGACAATTTATTATATTATTTTGGGGAGGAAGATTTATTTTCAACATTGCCAAATGCCATGTCTCAGTAGGCCCAGGCTACTGATTAAATGATAATTTAATGGATTTTAAGATAGTGGGTTGATGCAAATTCATTAAATCCTTCTTGCATAAGAACGCAGAATAAGCCCTCAAAAAATCAAAACAATTACCCTAATCATTCATCAGACCAATCAGGAAAAATTAATTAAGATAGATTTAGTGACTCTATTCAGGGCCCAATATATACTGATTGGCCCATATGTTAATGGTTTTTTTGAATTGTTACATAAACCAAAATATTAGCAATCAATACAACCTAATTGGGGGTCGTCTAAAGCCACTCTAAAACCTGGCATCTTACAAAATTACCTGATATAATATAACTCGGATCAGCCCGAACAAAACAAAGCGAGACGGCAAAGACAAAAACACAAAATATATAAAAAACCAGCTATCTGAAGGTCTTTAGTTCCCGGATAGTTAATTAGTAGTTTTTGATCCATCCTTTGTGAACGCAGTAAGGCGCTACTAAGTTTCCTAATGTGGTTAGTAGTAGCAATAAGTACTAAACTGGTCTTGGTTGACTAAGTAAAAGTGTCGGAAATGCGATTTTACTATATTTAAATCATTTCTGCTAATCCAACCCTAACCCTAACCCTAAAAATCAGAAAATTCAGGCAATTTTGTAAGGTGCCAGGCTTTAGATGTCCCTCTAATTGGTTAAAACAGTGTTGTTTACATATTTTCAATATAGAAGACCCTACCCTTAAATAACAATTCGAAAAACCATAGTATCATGTGGCACCAGACCACGTGATTAGCAGGAGTGCTAGGGTGTCCAGGACCATTTTTTCGCATCGCAATGCTACGCATAATTAAGAAAAAAAGCATAAAGCACGCGAGGAAGATTTGCCAATAAAACTCTTTTGTTTAACAACAGACATCAAGAGCGAGATCAACTTAAGAAAGAATTATGTGAAGAAAATTGGATTAAGGTACATTTGGTATTATAAAGACCCATATATAGTTATTCCAGAGCGGGTCTTATAGAATAAAGGTAAAACTTTAAATGCTTTGCAAGGTTTTTTGTAAACAATTATATGTACATGATTATTTGTTTTATTTGATGCAAAAATAAGCCTAAATAACGGCTTTTTATTACAAAAATAATATGAATTCCAAATAAAACGCAAATATTATTAAAAAAAAAAAAGAAAAGAAATATCATATTTTTAATAACTCTTTGAGTTTTTGTTCGAATTTTGTTAGATAGAACTCTTACTGTACCGCTAGAAGAACCTAAAAATAAAAAGGGCAGTAGATTGATTGTGTATTCTAATGATTCTGAAGAGTCTCTCATTTAACATACCTTAGATGTCAAAAAATTTTTCATCCTTCCCAAAATCGCTGGACAAAGATCCAACCTTCATTAAAATCCAAGCCGTGCCAATCGGCACAAGTTGAGCATTTGGAATGTTTTGATAATCTGGATGAAGACTGGGTGGTATACAAAATGCATTTGGTGCTGAGTTATTATTCTGAATTCCGTCTCGGACCTGAAACAGGTCATCGATTTCTCTAAAATGATATATACAACGCGAATTTTTGTCCCTGTGTCGACTTGTAAGACCATAAGTGGCAAATACGTCTATTGCTGCATAATATGCGTCCCATCCATGTTGGTTGATCCACATCCTATTTGGTGTTATGATACGGACAGAATCAAATTCGTCCACGTCAGATAGATGTTTTTTATAATTTGAAATTAAATTTTCTGAGGCGTCAGGAAAAATAGTTTTCAAGGCTAATGAAAGAGTTGGTAAAAATTCTAAAATAATATTCAATGTGTTAAATACTGTTCGTAAAGAAAGATAATAAAATAAATTCTATACATCTGTCTTTCCTAACCTTCTTCGGGTTTTTTATTCATATCAGAAAACAAAAATTCCACAATTTTAAATATAATGAAACATCTAATTATTGAAACGATAATATTAGTATAAATGATTTTCACTAATTAAAATTTTATTAATTAAAAATTGTACCCGGTAATTGTTACCCAAACAGGAGTGAGCAAAATAAAAGTAATCAAGATAGAAGGGAATGCGAGGAAAAAAGCGAAGAAAAAAACGAAAACAATATAGTAATTCATAAAATTCATAAAGCGATTCATTTTGAGACAAGCATTTTAATAGACATGTAGACAATCATTTCTTTTTATAATGTTAAGAGACTATACCCATATCGGTAATCCAATGAACGTAATAATAAATCGTATGACTCATACTCAACTCCATTGTGTGATTTAGTATGTCAAACTATGATGCTCAATCAATGCTTGAACATACCCTTTTTCTTTTGATCATGATCTTCATTGCGAAAGTTGCTTTTTTATAGCAACAAGATGTATTAATTTTTATGTTATTATTATTATGTTAAAAGATACGTTGTATTTATTATGTTCGTTTTAAGGTATCGATCATTTGTTTTAAAAGCTTCAAGCATTTACAATAAAATGGTTATTTTTTGGATCAGATCGAAACTTGGTGAGAATTTATTGTTTATTATTATGTCTGAATATAAAGCAATGCTTGAACGACCTTTATCAATGGCAAATTTTTGACGAAAAAAGGTGGTTTGTATCTCACTGATTTATTCGATTTCTGACTAATTAAAAATCTACTTCCGAAGTAAGGTGCTTGAGAACACCCTAAATCACATAATTTTACATTATTATTTTAACTGTCAGATGAATTCGTTTTATATGTTCTTAATAACTTGTTAGTGGTTGGACTCATGCTAACTCGTAATTCATGAATTAAACTCAAAGGACACTCGAATCATTTGATCAAGTTAACTCGTTCGAATTTTACTCGAATCATTTGATTGAGTTAATTCATTCGAGTTTTATTCGAATTACTTTTGAGTTTTAAAAGTTAATTACTACTTACAAAGGCGAGTGTATTTCATATAAAGGGAAAGTTGATTTCACAAATCTTACTAAATATGTAATAGAGTTAAATATTACACGATTCGAATTATAACAAATTCGAGTACGAATTGTCGAGTCCAATCACTAAGCTTGATTTGATCTGTATATTTGACTATTATAAAAACTAATTATAATAGAACCGAACGAACTAATAGCATAGTAGAACGATAAAATGCGAAAATTTTACTTTTAGTAGTATGTTAAAGTGTGAAATAAAATTTCTAGTAACATATTGAAAAGCCAAATAAATTTTTAGTAATATGTTAAAGTGCAAAATAAATTCCTATTGTCACGGGGTAGACGTAACATCCCCAATAACAAGTGATCATTTAAAATACACTACACCACGCTTCACATGATAATCAATCATACACGATCGATTGAACATACTCAGAGCTCGGCTTACGGTGGAATAATTCAAGAAATCTAAAAGAAATCAAGAATTAAGAATTAGTTAGAGATAATTAAGAATATAATAATATTGTTAAATATAGCCATCGTTATTATAATCATGTAATACTTATCTTTATAACTCCTTTAATTATAATGATTCTTCCCTGATTCGTTCGTGATGTAAGATCCGATTTATTTCCTAAACATTAGTCTAGTAAAAATTATAAAAACTCTGTGAATTCCCTCTTGTTAAGAATATCATATCCTACGGATTATAATATTCTTAACCTAATATATTGAATAAATCATCTTAATAAATATTTTAAAATCAATTTATTGTCAAATCACCAACATCATACCTCTGGCGAATTGCCTTACTATTCAAATCCACATATTTTCGTATATAAAGTAATAAAATTACGAACCAGCCCGTAACACTATTAATTAACACACTAGAAAAACTCGTTCATAATTGTGAAACGCAAAATTTCTGAATTTGCGTTTTTTACACTATTTGCCCAGCCGTTTATAGTGAAAAAATAGCTAAAAAAGGTTACTTATCATATCACAAAATTGATCGCGTTTTATATAGACTCCTGCTCTTGCTCTGGTAAGAGCTCTGGTAGGAGCTCTGGTAGGAGCTCTGGTAGGAGCTCTGGTAGAGCTCAACTAGAGCTCAAGAACGAATCAAGACTTAGTAAATTTATGTAGTTTGTAATGATTTGTTACCAAAAATTATTGGATTAATATGGGTTCTGAGACGAAGTTTGCTTATTTTTTGATATTTTTGATTTTTTACTTTCGGATTTTTTACCGTCTAGATAAATTGATAATTGCTAAATTAAAGACTTGCGATATTTTGAGTTTCGCTAAACCAATCACTTAGCATTAAACTTGATCTATTGATAAGATTGATTTTCCGCTATTTTTACTACTCTGAAAAGGTTACATCATATATGTGAAACATAAATTTACTAATTTAGGATTAATATTGTATAAAAAAACTTTATTTTAAAATTTAAATTTTATTTATGAATATGAAATAATATTTCTTGCGACACTTAATCTATTTTCTGAACAAACGCTATATTACGTTATTTTGTATAATTAGTTGATTGCACATTCTAACTTAAGGCGAAAAGATCAATCATTCTTCTTTCTCATCTAAGCACAATCTGACCACTCGCTAAGGATTGAAATCCTATAATTTTCTCTAAAAATGACGTACTAACTAATTCAAGAATAACTGCATCTTTTTCCAATTTCTAATACAAACTATCTAAGAGTAATTTATTTTCAAATGTAATAAATTTTTAGTTGATCACGAATAATCATTGCATAGCAAATTCTAAATTTTACTATCTAAATAGTTTATTAACACTAAAGTAAACTTATTCACGAAATCAAGATACAAGTACTCTGAAATTTTCAATTAAATCAGATAACTTTTTATTATTTATTTTTTAGTTTTTACGTTCAACAAAAAAATTAAAATTTGTTGTTTGTTGAACTTAAAAATTAAAGTTAAATGATAAAAAGTTCTCTGATTTTGTTGAAAATTTCAGTGTATTTTATATTTTAATCTCGTGAATAAATTTACTAAAGCAACTAAAATCAATTTGCATAATAAATTTATACTTTACTATATAACAACTATCGTCAATCGTAGGATAACATTTTTGAATTTTTTAACCAAAAGAAGAGAAATATCTTATTTTCGAAGGTAATTTATTTTTTGCTCTATATAATAGTTAAATATACGTTTCATTAATTAATTAAATGGCTAATTTTTAATTATCAACTCAATCTTTCTTTAGTTAATAAACTCGTCATATCCTTACCTAAAAATACTTGCTCTGAAAAATAATTACAGTAGATAACTTATTTTTGCAGAACAAACAATCACTTTCGCCAAAGTACTGAGCCACCGAATAGTAATTGTGAGCATGTTCGATCTCACAATACATATAGTCAGACCTATCGCTCAATATTAGAGACGAAATTTTTTGCTTAACTATGTATACTTGTACAAGTAGCTCTAGCGATTATCTTATCAACACAAAAGCAATCTAATATAAAATTGATTAAAAAACTTTGTATCGTTTTTATACGTGTTGCAAATTCCTTTTAATAGAATTAAAAGTCTTTGTCTGCCTTAATTATTTGAACACATTTATTTCCAAAAAAAACATGATCGTATGCAGATGCAACCTCAGATATTATGGTAATATATCACCTGCATATACAATACGTATCATTATCAAATGTTTCATACAAAGAGTACCAATCTTTATACATCACTAATGTTTTTTTCCTATTTTTGTTCCCTACTTTACTTTACCTTCTTTTCTTCGTTCCTATATACACCTCGATTAGGGGTCTTAATGGGTCGGGTTGGGTCGGGTTTGGGCCTGACCCGGGTCAGACCCACTTGGGTCAAAACCTGACCCGGGTTTGACCCGCCTCATATCAAACCCGACCCGGGTCTGACCCAACCCAACCCAACCCGGGTTGAACCCGGGTCAACGGATCATATAGAGAGACTTACAAATTTTATCGAGGTTATGCATTTAAATAAGCCGAGTTATGAATAATTTTATATATTTTACAACACTTAGTGAATATAAGAACATTTTATAATGGAACTCAATTAATTATTCATCGTATTTCCCTTTTATAGATAAATAAATTTTATAAAATGAACATAGGATAGCTATTTATGTTGTATTCACGGACTCATAAGACCCAAAAAATTACTAAGATTGTTGATCCAAATAAATCAAAGTTCGATAATCTAAGTATTTAAAAAATCTATTCATTAATATTACTTTTAATTTCAATCGGTAAGTTCATTAACCTAAACGTTTAAAATAAGCTATTCATAAGATATACTAGTTAATCACATTGTTACTATCATAACTTTTCTGCAGCTCAAATTCATCCTCGACCTAATCTTGATGTGATCGATCTTTGAACATCTTTTGTACTCCCGTAGCATATATTTATCCTTTCTTAAACTGTACATTTATAGATGTCGTCTCCTATTGCTATATTTAAATATCTATAGTAGTGTAAGCATTTGACGCGTAATGCCAACTTTTATTAACTGTTGGACGAATTGCTCTTTTATCTCATCAGCCATCCAAAGATTATCTTAGCATACTAAGAGAACAATACTTGAATTAATTATGCTTCTTAAAGGAACGAATGGAAATGAAGTATCTAAATATTACCAAATCGTTCCCTTACAAAGAAATCGTACGATAGAAAGACAATCGAAATCGAAGCATTCAATTATTAAACTTACAATTCTTGGCATCTAAAGAATCTTGTATGAAAAGAAGTTAACCCAACAATAGAGTAGTATAATTTATTTACAGTATATAAATCGAACATGTATATAAGTCCGATGTAATTGTCTTTAGTATCGAGAGTTATTTGAATTGTGAATTATTGATACATTGGTTTGTTATTTAACGTATTGCATATTCATATCTTTCTATTATTATAAACCTTATCCTTTTGCCTGAATTATTTTTTATTCCTTAAAACCCGATTTCATCTAAATTACCTTAACCCGTTTACTATCCTGAAACTTCTTTAGCGATAGTCTGGTGCTCTCCCAAATTGNATCTTTCTATTATTATAAACCTTATCCTTTTGCCCGAATTATCTTTTATTCCTTAAAACCCGATTTCATCTAAATTATCTTAACCCGTTTACTATTCTGAAACTTCTTCGGCAATAGTCTAGTGCTCTCCCAAATTGATAGTAACAACATTAATGTTGTAAATATAAAGAATTTTTATTAATTTAAGTTAATTCATGACTATTTAAATATTTATTTGCATCCGGTTAGTTGGGAGCATAAAAATTATTTGCATCTACATATATTAATACGACTAAGTACCCTGGTTAATTATATACAACACACATGTTTGATTCGAATAATCATTATACATAGGAACCGCATAAAAATTCTGCAGACACGTGATTTCGAACCAATTATGGCACAGGATGTGAAAACGAAGCAAAACAGCTGGCTTTTTCAAAAATCATCTATAACACAAAATTTGGCTTACACAACTACCTTCTGCGTCTTAACAAAAAAATTTCTTGCAAAATTTTGCTATATATAAGGCTCTTGCTAAAGTTGTCTGAACACTCACCCTTACTCTAATATCGAAAGTTAGCTTTTTAATCAAAAAACGCAATGACGCGTCGCGATTTTTTTTGGGCAATAGAATTTTAGAGCATATTATCACGTGTCTGCAAAATTTTATGCGGTTCCTATGTATGATGAAAAACTGATTAAGAAGTTGTGACCAACTAAATAACTATATTAACCCGGGTCTGACCCGGATCTGACCCGACCCAGGTTTTTTCTGACCCGGGTCTGACCTGATCCTTGTTTGATCTGACCCAACCCGACCCAGCTAAGACCTCTAGCCTCAGTATTCAATTTTTACTACCTTCCATCACACCATTAAACCTTATTCTTACGTTATATACTCCACCTTTATCTTTGTTCCCCATCAATTTTCTTCCATTACCTAACTAACTAACTCCCTGCAACTTCATCTACCATTTGAGCCTTCATAGATATTACATCTCCACGCTTCAGAATTATACATAACATAATTTACAGAATGATGCATGATGAAAACATATACATACGATATATAGACTCAGTACGCATTAATAAAAATATATTTCAAAACGTATGAAAAAAAATTAGTTTATTACTTTAAAAAGGGATCCGTTAAAGCCAGGCACTATCATGTAACTTAAAGCCAATCAAATTGTAAAATTTTGATCGTCACTGGTGAGACAAAAACAAAGAAAAAAGTGAAAAATACTAAAAATACAAGTAACGAGTATCTAAACCTGTCTCGAAGTATTAATAAAAAATGACAAGAAGGCAATTTTACCTATAAAACATCTCTAACCCTAACTTCTTTTTTTTTTTTAAATGTTAAAGATGAGACCTTGCTTTTATCTTTATTAAATTTAATAGAAACTTTTTACAATACTGAAAGAAATTTCATTTTTTTTAAATCTAATGCTAAGAATAAAACTCAGACATATATCTAAGTCAACCTAAATACTTATCCATGGCCTAAACCTACCCTAACCCTAACTTCTAACTAATCCTTATCCTAATTTTTAATTAAAAATAAAAAACATATAAAGGTAATGATGCTGCCCGAAACTATATAGTTTCGGATTAACCGAAACCGAAACTGGTATTACCAGTTTCGGGCATGACCTTCTTGGCCAAAACTTGCCTAAAGACCCGAAACTATACCAATACTCTGAAACTGTACTAGTACTCCGAAACTGGTTTGCTAATAAATTTTACATGAATTCGCATTAATATACTGTATACATGCTCTATCCCTAAATTTTGTCTCATGCATTTAGTTTATTTACAGACAAAATCAAATTTCCTTAAAATGAATAGCAATCGCATTTCTAGCACATATATTAATGGTGGAAATAAAAAGTTATTTCCATAGCAAGGAATATAACTGCAAATTTACTTTATTCCTGCCATTGCATATCTGTACATACCCCACGAACCTTACCTAAAATCATCCATCGCGCTACTCTTCCACCTGTAAAAGATCCAAAATAAATAAATAAATACATAATAATTAAAAATAATATTAAAAAATTTTTTAATAAAAAAAACATATAATTTAAAAAAAAAATAAACAATTTAAACGAAAAAAATCAAAAAAAATATAATTAAACCAAAAATAATTTTAAAAAACAAATAAAGCGAAAAAATAAAGAAAAATTATAAAAAAATAAAAAATCGAAAAAAAAAATTAAATAAAACAAAAAAAAGTTTAAAAAATAAAAAAAAGAATCGTGTAAAATAAAAAAAAATAAAAATCATTAATAAAATAAAAAAAAGAATATAAATAAAAAAATTATTTAAAAATAATTAAAATAAAACGTTTAAAAATAATTAAATAAAAAAAAGTTTAAAAATAATAAAATAATTAAAATAAAAAAAAAAATTTAAAAATAATTTAAAATAAAAAAAAAACCGGTTAAAAAAAATAAATAAATAAATAAAAAAGTTTATAAATAATTAACCCGGTATAAAACTTGTCTACATAAATTTAATGTATTTTAAATAAGACATGATTTTAATCGTTCGTTTGTTTATTATATTTATTTAATAGGTCGATATAAATCAATTACACTTTAAACTTTTGGCTTTCAGTTTTTTGTAAGTATTTAATAATAATTATTATATTATATATATATAAATACATACTTGAACAGTAAGCATTTTTATTTTTCTATTACATACTTTACACAGAACAGAATACAATAAAAAAGCGCAAGTTGAACGCTGCGTAATGAAAGGATCATTCTATACTATTATTGTTCCAAGTCATTTCTAAATTTACTTCAATTCTGAATTGAAATTGTTCTTTCTCGATTTTCACCGAATGTCAATTTGTAATGCAGATTATGAGACCATAGAATAATTGCTTATTAATTTGCAATGATTCTTTTCATTGAGATAATTCTTTTATTGTTTCATCTTTTTTTTTATACACTTTATTGAGCAAGGATATGATTTCGTGACTCGTGAAATTCGTTATAATGAATGTCTAAATACTAAAAAATTCAGTATAACCCAAACTTCAAGCTAAACCTTTAAAGTTCATTATATTGGCGTAACAGAAGAACTGCTCATACCTAAACAAGATAGGAATAACTTGGGGAAGCAAGTTTGTTATGTCGAAAATTTTACGAAATAATCTGTGCTACCACCAGGCTGAGCATGATGGTAATAAAAAAAATGGACGAGAAAGGCGGAAAAGGGAACGGGAGTAGACGGTAATATTTTTTTTTTGGATATAGGCAAATCAAACTTCAGTGTCATCCAACAACTTTAAGTGTGCCACTTCGCAGAAAACTCCCAACCCCCATAGTTTAGCCTTGTAGGAAAAAATTAATCCTAGTCAGAGAAATTGAGACGACTTCATGACTGAACAACCTGGGAAATATAAAATATTACATAGCATCCAAGACTTTTATTTTTGTGAAGTCAGAGAAAGGAAGGTTTTCAAGAAATATTGCCAAGGACAAGAGTTGAAAAAATTAGTTTGGTCTCCACCTGAGTCATCATCTGCAGATTTCAGAGCAGGTTGCTGCTCACCAAAAAGCGGTTGGATTTATTGACTTTTTTAGTGGCCTGGAAAAGATAAATTTGGTTTTTTTTTTAAAAAAAAATTAGTAATTAGCTTCTTATTAGATTCGGGTTAGATTCCTGCAGTTGCCGAAAAACAAATGCGGATGTATTCTACGCAAGAATGCAAAAATTATTATATATGAATATTCGAATGCATTCTTTTAATACATGAAAAGTTAGCATTTAATATTAGTGATTCATTTTTATTCGTGTTTATTTATTAATTTATTTTTTTTATTTTTTTTGCATTATTAGGATAGCGGTTCTAAAATGATCAATGACATTTCACGATTCACGAATAACATATGCATGCCAATTGAAAATTCAGAAATAATGTGGAATATTATAATAATAAAAGGTTTCAGAATAAAATTCGTAAATCTTATTTTGATAAAACAAGACGTATTTATTATCAAATAAGAGATGTACAATATCTTTTTTAATAATTAAAATTCATTATTATAAATTATTTTATTGTTAATCGATACTGCTTCCAATATCGTTTTATTATAATTAAATAGTTTGTTGAACTGCATAATAAAAAAAATTTTATTTATTTCATCAAATGAGAGTCTCTAAACACTCCCATTTCATTTACCGATTTCAAAATTTTTGACACAAATAAGGTTTTTTAAACTCTTATTTATTTCCGAAATACGCCTAAATTCTAACGAATACATGTTAGAATAGAATATACATCCGGATATATTATTGTTTAGATTCAGTAAACAGGAAATACTACGTTGAATTTTCTGCGTGATGGACAGACGTTTGTGCAAAAAAAAAAAACATTTAAAAATAATTAAAATAAAATATTTTAACGGCAAATAGAATTGGCATGTACATATAAAGCTCAAGTGCCGGCACTACTAAATCATGCCGATACTTGCAGAGTTCTAGTACTGTACATACAAACATATGTCAAAACCTGTTTTTTAATCGTGCTTAATTTATTAAATCAGGTATGTGTGAGAATTTTTTTAACAATACCCGATAATAAGCTACCCTGCATTGATTTTCAAAATAGTTTCGGAGTTTAGTATAGTTTCGGGGTTTTTACATAGTTTCGGAGATTTGGAAATTAGTTTCGGTTATTTAAAACTAGTTTCAGTTTTGGGTTTTGGGGCAAAAGAGTTTCGGGCAGCATCATTATATAAAGGTACCTGGCTTTAACAGTCCCCTTTAAAAAGAACAATTGTTTCTCACATGTATCTCCTTTTACTGTAATTTCTTTTAATTAACATCCTCTTTGTTAACTTGTAACCCATGCATAAATATTTAATTATTAATGCAAACCCGAAAAAATTATCACCTCTGCGCAGATTCCACCGTTCATATAATTCAGGGACGTGTAAAATTTTGGAAATAAATTTTCCAAATTTTTACACTAATTCAAATTTTTGCCTGATTTTTAAGGGCACATATGATCTGACTAATAAAAATAGGTCTTTATGCATGTAGTTTGACCAATAAGATTGTGTTTGTAAATTATTCTAGTGTAACCACTCTAAAAAATTTCTAAATTAAAAATCGTAGCCAAATTTTTTTAGAGTAGTGATGCTAGGGTCTTAGTGCAAAATCATTATAAATCTTTCTATTTTGCTTTTTTTCAAAACTCTAATAGTTTAAAATCTTTTATTAATACAGTATATTATACAGTATTGCCCTACCAATGTAGTAACTAGCAACAAAATTATTTATTGTAAATGCAAATAATGAGTTTTGATATATAAAATCTTTTTTCAAATTTTGAATACTGTATTAAAAAATTTTTGCTCCAAATTTTTACACGTCCTTGATGTAATTATTATTCATGTTGTACATACGTGTGTATTCATAACTAATAATTATCCCAATTTATCGTATCTTACGTAACAGTTAGCTAGTACAAGGCTCACAGGATTAGTGTGACACTTTACCTTGTTGGTATGTTAAAGTGCGAAAAATGTGAAATAAATTAATTTTTAGTACAGTTAGACCTCTCTATAATTACCAAGTCCATTGCACCCTATTTTGGTGATTGTATAGAGGTATGACTATAAATAAAATACCTCTTCATGGTTATGTGACCAAAGGCCAATAAGTAATATATTTGCGCATATTTGAAATACTATTAAAAAATTTAATCCAGTGCCCCAATTTGGATAAAACAATTAGTAGAGTATTGACTCAATGAGACGATTCTAAAGAGTCCAAAATCATCCAAATTTGATTACAAAATGCTACTCAGATGTTTAAATTTAATCAATTCTTAAACTTGTAAAGTGATACAAATCCTTAGGGCCATGTCATTAATCATCTGATTATTTTTTATCAGAGGCCTACCCCTTCCTCTTTCTTAATATTTATATAGTCAGGTTCTTATATATAATTTCAACTTTTTTTACCCCCTTCCCTTACTAAAAAATCATCTGAATTTCGTCACTTCTCTTAACAATCTCAGGAGTGTATGATTCGATTTTAATGATTTTGGGCTCATAGTATGTTTTGGCTGTCCAAAGCCTTTTTTGGCTTGTCCATATCCAAAATTGTCCAAACATCCAAGATTGTTCAAAGCTTGTCCAGGCTTTAATAATTAATAAATTTATTTAAAAAATATATAACTATATATTTTTTTAGGTACTAAACACATTTCAGTTAAAATTAAAATAAGGTATCTTAATAAAATTTTAAGTAATTTTACTCTATTTAATTGTCCAAAATTGTCTAAATTATTGTCCAAAGCTGTTTCATAACAACACTGCATAGAATCATCTTATTGAGATAAACATTTTGGTAGTTGTTTTATCCAAATCGGGTTATTGGACCAAAAGTTATTTGTTGTCAACCTTTAAGAAGCTTTAATAAATAATTTTAAATATACATGAATATAAATATTGGCCAATCAGATTTTATAATCTGTATTTAGTTAAAAATTGGTGACTATAATGAGGGTTTTTTATTAATAAAATTGTTAAAAAAAACAAATTTTTATAGTAATAGTGATTATAAGTAATTTGTGACTATAAAAGGTTTTTTACTATGTTTTAAGTTCATTACACAAAATTGGGTGCTTAAATAGAAGTGTGACTATATGAAGTGTGACTATAGAGAGGTCTGACTATAATATGTTAAAATACTCTAGCAGTATATTAAAGTGTGAAATAAATTAAGTGTGTAATAAATTTCTAACAAATTTTTTTAATAACTTGTTCACAAAATAAAACTTCAGCTTGTTGCCATAATAATCAAATAAACTCCTTACCTTTTTAGTCTTTGTCAATGTGATAATGTGATCACTATGTGGTCCTTTTTCATGGTGATTATCAAATAGCACTCTTTTGCTTGCAAGTATATTAAAGTGCAAAATAAATTAAGTGCAAAATAAATTATAAAAAAATAATATACAGTCAAACCTCCATATAGTCACCCTCTATATAGTCACAAAACCAATATAATCACTTTTGTAAGTTTACCAACCTTTTTACTATAATTTTCACCTCTATATAAGCACATTTGCATTATAATCACTATCACAATTTTTTATTTACCATCTATATAAAACTACTCCTACATAATCACATTATTATTATAATATTTTGAATTAATTATTTTATTATTATAAATATTTTTTAAGTTATTAATTATTATTTTTTAACAAGTAAAAGTTTTTAAATTTGCTTTTTTTAAATAATTGATTATCTTTTCTACATATAAAAGTTAAAATTATACTAAGTAAATCGAAAAAATGCTATAAGTAGCATTGCTCAAGAGACAAAATTACATATATTCTAAAATTTTCAAATAATACGAATAACATTTTATTATTACACTTTTACAATTTACGTTTAGATAAAAAAAATTAAAAAAATTAAAATTTTTTTAACTTAATCGTAAATTATAAAAGTGTATTAATAAAATTTTAACCAAATTATCTCAAAATTTCAGAGTATATGTAATTTTGTATCCCGAACAACTTTACTTAGATCATTTTTATCGATTTACTTTAGATAAATTTAACTTTTATATGTAGCTACGATATACGATTATTTTAAAAAAAATTTAAAAAAATTTTTTAAAATAATCGTATATCGTAGCTACATATAAAAGTTAAAATTATCTAAAGTAAATCGATAAAAATGACCTAAGTAAAGTTGTTCGGGATACAAAATTACATATACTTTGAAATTTTGAGATAATTTGGTTAAAATTTTATTAATACACTTTTATAATTTACGATTAAGTTAAAAAAATTTTAATTTTTTTAATTTTTTTTATCTAAACGTAAATTGTAAAAGTGTAATAATAAAATGTTATTCGTATTATTTGAAAATTTTAGAATATATGTAATTTTGTCTCCTGAGCAATGCTACTTATAGCATTTTTTCGATTTACTTAGTATAATTTTAACTTTTATATGTAGAAAAGATAATCGATTATTTAAAAAATAAAAATTTTGTTTATTAAAACTTCTATATAATCACAATTTTTTTTTTATATGCAATTTTATTATAATTGTGATTATATAGAAATCCTCTATATTAGTTACATCTCTATATAATCACCACTTTTTGTATCTCGAGGGTGTGATTATATGGAGGTTTGACTGTAGTTAGTTTGATACACTTTTAAAAAAATTAGGCTGTATTTAAAAAATACAGTTTTTGAAAAATTGCAAGTTTTTTTTTTGTATAACTCTACTCCCTTATTTTTTAAAAACTAGATTAACAAAAACTTTTATATATCCAAAATCTAAAATTATATATATATGTAGGGATAGCAAATATTTTTTATTATGTAATTGAGAACAGGTAAAAATAAATTAAAAAACAGTAAGCATTATTTAAACCAGTATTTAGACCTTAATTATTACAAGTAAAAAAATGAGTTAACCTGTTTTTTTACTATTCTTATATATATATATTAAATCAGTGATAGCTACTAAAATGTTCTAGTAAAAATTACGAGAACTAGAAGATTACTGGAACTAGAAGATTACTGGAACTAGAAAATTGCTAGAACTAGAAAATTACTGGAACTAGAAAATTACTGGAACTAATTAGAAAAATTAGTAAAAAATATTTTCTAGTAATAAGTTATTACTGGACCTTTTAGTAAGAAATTTAGTTTACTAGAAAAAAGTGATTCCAGTAACTTTTATATATAGCTTTAGCTAGCAAAATTACTATATTAGCTTTGTATTTATATATTAATTACTTTTAAATATATATTTAGGTACATATATATTATAGCTCTTTATTATGATTTTTAGTAAATTTAAAAGTAACCTCTTTAGCTTGGCTTTCTCACCTTTCTCAATACCCATTATGTACTGGGACATATTCCATCCCTAGCTCTTGACAAAGGTATTCAATAGTACCTACCAGTTTTATTAAATGATCATAATGGTAATTATGACGTTGTTTGGCTCACATAGTACTCACTTCACAAGCAATTATCTTGATGTTCTCCTTTTTGACTATATTTTCTAGGTTTTTGGCTTGCAAAGGATATATAAATCATTTATTATATAATCTTGATGGCAAAAATTTTTTTTTAAAAATTAATGAAAATTTTATTAAACAAATTATTTTAAAATTTATTATAAAAGTTGTAGAATAGATATTTGTAATCTATATATTAAAATACAAACGTATGTAACCGGTTGCTTTTTTCCATATTTTTTCTGGATCAGTCCAAATAGCGAAAAATTTACGGAACGTGATCTGTTTTTTTTTAAACACAACACAGAACATGATCTGTTTTTTATTAAAATACAAATGTGTATAACCGTTTGCTTTTTCCTAAATAGCGAAAAATTCACAAAATGCGATCTGTTTTTTTTTTAAACTTACAGAGCACGATCTGTTTTTTTTTCAAACTTACAGAACATAATTTGTTTTTTTATCTATATCAAAAACTTTTTATACAGTTTACAATATTATTTTACAAAACAAGTGCACTAAGTAAAATAGAAGGTTTCGTAGTATATTTTAATTAGTGTACCGCACGATCCAGTTTGGTCTGGATTTTTGTGCAAAACCAGACTCGAATCAAAAATTCGTTTCGATTCAGTACTCAAACCCGGAACCATATCGAACCGGGACCCGATTATTGCACATTAAAATTTTACAAATAATTAACGAAAATAATTTGCAAGCGATTTTATGTGCGAAAAATAGGTAAGATGCTTATATAATGGGTTTTAAAAAGAAAAAAAAATTGCCAAAAATATACGTGTATTTATATATGAAAAAAGGGTGAAATGGCAAAGTTGGTTTTTATCTTCTATAGGATCAGTTGTAATTTTCAATGTTTTATAAAGTTCACTAGTACTGTATCTGCTGAATAATAACAACTGGTTCCATCGTTAGGGGGTGCGTTCAACTAATAAAATCAAACTTTGTATATATGTACAACAAGGACCCCGAGCTATACATAGATAGGTGCCAATTTGCTTTTGCTTATTTTTAACTATTTTTGTATAGATCTTTTCTATATTTAGTAATATTAATACTTATTTTTAACTGTTTTTCTGTAGATCTTTCACATTTTTAGAAATATATAACAATTTTTTAAAATTGTTAGCTGTTCATAGATTGCTCGGGGTCCTGGTTAAGGCTATATATCAGATATCGTTTTTAAAATTCATATTATGTACAATAGTAAAAAATAATGTAGATCGTGATTTTTATTATAATCAGATAGTAAATTATAAATAGAAAGGTAGCCTTAACAATATTATATTTCAAGCTAAAAACTTTGTAAAGCCTAATATCAAACCTTTATTAACAAAGTTACATTTTTATTTCTTTTATTTAAATATAAAAATTCTGCTAGAATTTTAAATTTTTTTTATATTTAATGTAAGAAAAAAAAGGTAACTTTGTTAATAGATGTTCAATATTAGATTTTACAAAATTTTATCCTGTAATATAATATTGTTAAGGCTATATATCAGATATATTTGTATTATACGTGAAAAAACAANCTTATTTTTAACTGTTTTTCTGTAGATCTTTCACATTTTTAGAAATATATAACAATTTTTTAAAATTGTTAGCTGTTCATAGATTGCTCGGGGTCCTGGTTAAGGCTATATATCAGATATCGTTTTTAAAATTCATATTATGTACAATAGTAAAAAATAATGTAGATCGTGATTTTTATTATAATCAGATAGTAAATTATAAATAGAAAGGTAGCCTTAACAATATTATATTTCAAGCTAAAAACTTTGTAAAGCCTAATATCAAACCTTTATTAACAAAGTTACATTTTTATTTCTTTTATTTAAATATAAAAATTCTGCTAGAATTTTAAATTTTTTTTATATTTAATGTAAGAAAAAAAAGGTAACTTTGTTAATAGATGTTCAATATTAGATTTTACAAAATTTTATCCTGTAATATAATATTGTTAAGGCTATATATCAGATATATTTGTATTATACGTGAAAAAACAATTAAATCTAACGATTTTTTTCAATTTCTTTTGCTTAATCAATTATATTAATATATAAGATAACTTAAGCAATATTCATTAAGCTATATAAAAAAAAAAATCTAAGCAAAAGTTTAATAAGTTTTATAAAAAATAATTTAAGCAAAAGTTTAATAAGTTATATAATAAATAATTTAAGCAAAGGTTTGGTAAGTAATATAAAAAAATAATTTAAACGAAGATTTAGTAAGTTATATACCAGTAAAAGAATAATTTGAGCGAAGGTTTAATTAGTAATTTGAGCAAAGTTTTAGTAAGAGCAGTGTCATTAATCACCTGATTATTTTTTATCAGAGGTCTACCCCCTCCCTCTTCCTTAATATATAAATAGTCAGGTTCTTATATATAATTTCAACTTTTTTTACCCCCCTCCCCCCTAAAAAATCACCTGATTTTTGTTACTCCCCTAAACAATTGAGCAAAGTTTTAGTAAGTAATTTGAGCAAAGGTTTAGTAAGTTATATAGAAAATAATTTAAATGAAGGTTTAACAAATAATTTGAGCAAAAGTTCAGCAAGTTATATAAAAAAAAACAATTTAAATAAAATTTAATAAGTAATTTGAACAAAGGTTTAGTAATTAATTTGATCGAAGATTCAGTAAGTAATTTGAGTAGGGATGTTAATGGTGTATAATACTCCAGAGTAACTTAGGAGTATAAGCCACTCCATACCAGTGTGATTTAGGCATCACTCCACTCTGGCTTATTAAGATATACCTAAAAGAAGTAAATCACTCTATAGTAATACTATTAATATAAATAGTTTATACTCTGGAGCCACTATTATATCAACTGTAAAATGGTTTATACACTGAAGTAACTATTATATAAATATAAAATCCTATACTATAAATATATAAATTTACTCTGGATTATATACCGGATTATACTTTGGGTTATACTTCAGAGTATGCCCAGACTTATATATTTGGCTTATAATAGATTAATACTTCAGTGTTTAATTATAGAGTTTGCTCTGAGGTGGTGTACTCTAGTGTGGTGTGGTTTTGGGTATTACTCTGGTAGAGTATGCTCCACACCACCCTGGAGCACTCCATTAACATCCCTAAATTTGAGTGAAGGTTCAGTAAGTAATTTGAGCAAAGGTTCAATAAGTAATTTGAGTGAAGATTCAGTATATAATTGAACGAAAATTTATTATTTACTCTCTTATCTAATGTGTGTTATGATAAATAATTCGATGATTGGTTAGGATCAAAATGATCAACATACTACGTGAGCCCCGAGCTATATGTAGGAAACACTATACGTAGTATACGTACTAAATTATTTAGTCACTTATCTGTTATTGTAGTACAGCAGTATGTTGTTCTAATACCAAAATTGATTTGCACCGATATTACAATAATTATGGGACTTTTATCAATTTTAAGAAAAATTCGTCAAAAAGAAAAGGAAATAAGGTTACTTGTACTGTAAGTAATTTATATGTTCTATCACACTTATCTAGTCTTGAAGTTTTCGTTTATATTCAATTAAAACGCTTCTTATATAGTGGACTAGATAATGCGGGAAAAACAACTATTTTAAAACGGTTAAATGGTGAAGACATTGATACAATTTCACCAACTTTAGGCTTTAATATTAAAACTTTGGAACATAATGGGTATATATATATATATTTTATTGCTAGAGTTGAATGTTAAGAGGACTATGTGATTAATATGTTTCCATTAATTATAAAGCTTTAAGTTACACATTTTTGATGTTGGTGGTCAAAAATCTATAAGAACTTATTGGAGGAATTATTTTGAAAAAACTGACGGTGTAATATGGGTTGTAGATAGTGCTGATACTATGCGATTAGATGATTGTAAGAAGGAATTGCAAGCGTTATTACTAGAAGAAGTAAAATCTCTATCCTTTTTATTGTTGATTTATTGAAACAATAGAGTATTAATAATATTTCAAACTTAGCGTTTGGCTGGTGCTTCATTACTAGTTTTTGCTAATAAGCAAGACCTCCCTGGTGCGTTGACCGATCAGCAGATTCGTCAGGTATTTAATATTATATGATCCTGTTTTATTTAAGACTCATAAAAATTTTTTTTGTTGCTAAAATTTCATTTAGGGACTTGACCTTGATTCAATTGTAACTCATCACTGGGCAATTCAGAGTTGTAGTGCAGTCACTGGTGAAAATTTACTCCGAGGAATGGATTGGATTGTTGGAGATATAGCTTCTCGAATTTATTTACTTGATTGATATCATAAATCGATTATAAAAAACAATAATTTAAAAGTCTTTGGTTTCAATTTTAATTTATATAATATAAGGTAAGTGTTATGCATGAACCATAACATTATTCGCATACAAGTTTAAATTATTCAATTCATTACTTATTTCTTTATTTGATTTTTTAGTAACAGTAATTGAAAGAAAAAGTAATCATCTTTATTTAGTGTTTAAGAAAAAAAATGGACAATTCAACAGTTGTCTTTTTTTTTTTTTATTTTTGTTTTTGGGTATGACGACGACCAGTTTTCCTTGCATGAACCTTAACTGGTCTTTGAGTTTGATATATAGCCGAAATACGAGCTAGAGCCTCCTATAATAAGAAAATTAAAGAATTGAATAAATATTTAGAGTCAAGTATTATGTGTATTCAAAGTATATTCAAAATGTATCCATGAGCCTGAAAATCATAAAGTCAACTTCAAATGATTAGATATGATAATAATTCACATGGAATGTTCGTTATAGCAATTTAAAATTTACACCCATATTTCATAAATTAATAACAATTCTAATGGGCTCTAGCAATATTGCGAGTATTCTTATCATTTTGTCATTATTCACATTTTTCTGATGATTATAAAAAATATGAATGATTAGAGAAAAAATTTCTACAAACCTTGCGCAAATCAGGGCGATATCCAGCGCGAGTAAAAGAGTTACAGAAACTTTTAGCTGATCTACGAATACCCTTTGAAAGGGTGACCTTGTGAATAGATTTTGCCGGTTTATGAGATTCAACTTTGGACTTTCTTGAGGATACAATCACACCTCTATTATTAGGTGCAGGAGTTATACCAATTGTCTTTTTTAAATTATACATTATAAGTATATCATTTGAATATTACATCGATTATTAGAACATTAAAATAAATTATTCTTACCTTTTTACAAGCAAGTCCTGAATATTTGTAAGAATGCAAGTTTGTCAAATTATTAGGTTCGGAAGAAAATTGTGCACCATTACGTTTTGTCAAAAACGAGTGATTCTTTCTGACAAGAAGCCTAATTATACATATAGATATATAATTGATCTATTATAATTATTTACAAATGTACGATAAATAATCTTACC
Organism: Gigaspora rosea; assembly: GCA_003550325.1. Taxonomy (NCBI): domain Eukaryota; kingdom Fungi; phylum Glomeromycota; class Glomeromycetes; order Diversisporales; family Gigasporaceae; genus Gigaspora; species Gigaspora rosea. Next base: position 88,095 of record QKWP01000976.1, read on the forward strand.
AAAGCAAATCGTCCGGAGCGGGATCGCATACAACAGACGCCATTTTAACCAAAGAAAAATAAATTATTATCGGTTATCGAAAAAAATTTTTTTTTTAGATTAGAAATTTTTTATTGGGTAAAATTTTAATTTATCATATAAATCACATGACAATCATTATCCGTAGTCGTTATAACGCGTTTTTATCGTTATGAAATATCTGATATCGATATCTGATATTAATCGCGTCAATCGTATATATCCTAGGTGTCTCATTTATTCAGTATAAAATGTTTGGTGAAACTGCAGTTCCATTGATCGATACAACAAAACGTACAAGAAAAACTCAGAGTGTTTCACTTTATGAAGGAGAAAAAGTTCGTGAAATTCTTGATGAAATAAGCATTTTACAAGAACACCTTGAATCTTTAAACGATCAAGGTTTAAACGATCAAGGTTTAAACGATCAAGGTCTCAATGATATAAACAGTCCCGAATATGGTATAATCTCGATTTTTTCATAAAAAAAAAAAAAAAAATTATTGTTTTATAACGTTTTTTAAAAACTTTAAATTTATTCTTCAATATTAAATTATAGAAACAAAGTTATTAATTCAATTAGTTCAAAATCATGATTTAAAAGTTTTAAAACTTTATCATTCTCAAAGATCCGAAAAAATCAAATTTATTGCAATTCAAGAATTACCATTATCTCAAGAAATGAGATTAAAATTATCTGAAAGAGAGAGAATTTTTCATTCAAAATATAGTGATTTGTTGAGAAAATATAAATGTGAATATCCACCTTCGCTTAATTTATCTGCTACTCTAGTACCTCCTAAAGAAGCTTTGACTGCTGTTCGAGTACTCAAGGATATAGGTAACGCATTTATAATCCCAATTTAAATATTTATTATTATTATTATTATTATTGCTAATTATACGTGTAAAATATTCAGGTGATTTAATGACATTAAATGGATATGTCGAATTTCGAAAAGGAACTCAAGCCATTGTTAGGAAAGCTGATCCTACTATCGAAAAATTAATAAAGTTGGGTTACCTAAAACTAGTTGGAAATAAAGAATCTACAATAATAAATCCGTTATAATAATTTTTTGATATTTCAAAATGATGTATTCTGTATATACCGGTAGATATTTATCAAATTATTATTGAAAATTATTATAAAAAATTATTATAAAAAATTATTATGAAAAGTAATTTATTATTAATAAGTATACTATAAAAAAATTAAACATTCTTATTCGAATCATCAATTTCTCAAACTTATACAAATTCTAAATTTATTATGTGTATGTACAAATAGAAATTCGTTTTATAATAATTATATATTGCAGTAATTTTGTTACTTTGGGTCACATGATTGAGGTTACAAATCTAATTGTAAGTCAAAAAAAAAGAGTTTATCTAACTCGTTTGGTTGTCGGTAATTAAAAGGTGTTATAAATATCGATTTCAACTATTATAATTAAATTCAGAAATACTTCAAGATTACGATAACAAAAGCAAAAGCTATTCGTAGATATCGTATATTGAAAGCTTTATTTAGCATGAATCTAAACGTGTTTTGTGTCATGGTTAATTTTATCTTTAATTACGAAAAGGGTTGAAATCGTTACGGATTGAATTCGAATTTACCAATTCGGATTATAAATCGGATTAAACCGGATACATGAAAGAGAATCCGAATCTAATCCGGATTGTTTTTTTAAAATAGGATCGAAGATCTAGTTGTCGGGGTTCTAATTTTTGTGTCAGAATCATTAAATTTTTCTGATAATGAATTGATTTCTTCACGAGACCGTTGGACTTGATTAACAAAATTGATATATAACCCGCTAGTCGCATTCGCATTAGCTTGATTCAGATCGAAGACGCACTTTGTCATAGTTTCCGAATCTGTTCGTGTTCTAAGGAATTGATTCTGAAATTCGGAAAAACCTTGAGTTACATCCGTGGCATATGAATTGAAAGATTGAGCATGTCGTTTTTGTAGTTCTGACGTCTCTTTAACTGCGGAACTTGCAAATGTATCTAATGATATTATCTTTGACTTAAATGCATCTTTACATTCATCCAATTGTGTAAATATGCTATCTTCTATGGTATCAATCCGTGCTAGTCGGTTTTCATTTTCTAAAGCCAATAGATTTTCCTTGGAAGCGTCATATCTATTATTAAAGTTGGTCAAATAAGAAGTGTTCGCTGCATTCATGTCATTAGCAACATTAGTGCATGCTTCATCAAGTGATTTAACGGAATCAACATTCTTTTGAATTATATCTTGAACGTTATTAATAAAATTCTTGACTTTTGTAGAATGTTCATCTCCATATTTTTTAAGTGTTTCTAACACATTGGATAAAATTTCTTCTTCCATTGACTTTCTCGATAAAACATCTTCCTCCGCAAGTTGTGTCAAAAGATGTTTTTGTTCTATCATACAATCTATTTGAGAGTTGGAAGTTTCATGTGTGAAATTACGGAAAGAAGCAATTGCTTGATTTTGTGACGCAATATGTTCTTGAGTTGTTTTCATTAGGCCGGATAAATCTTCACCAAATTTCACTTGATATGATCGAATCTTTTCGAATTGATTTGATAATTCATTTTGGAATGTATTGAACGTCATGGATGCACTTTTTGATAATTCTTGACCTTTTTGATCCATAAGTTTTAGAGTTTCTTCACGGAATTTTGATAGTTCATCACTCAACTTAATGGCAATTTGTTCTTGATTATCAAATATTTGAATAATTTGATCTTTTTTTAGTATGGATCGATCGACACGTTCTTCGATACATTTAACAATGGCCGAAATTTCATTTTCTCGTCGTTCCATAAATTCCCTTGCCTTGTTATACATCAATTCACCAAATCCAATATGTACAGATTTTATTTCATTAAATTTATATTCTAATTGAGATGTTACGGACAACATCATTTGGTGAAATTCTTGAAATACTTTTTGATGATGATTATTAATAGAAAGTTGCCGCAAAAGTTTTCTATTAATAATAGAATTTTCTTGTTCAAATCTTTCAACCCGTTGCTTTAAATTTTCATTCAACTTTTTTAATTCCTCATTTTCATCTTTTCGACTTTGATTTTCGTCCACTAAATTTTGATAAGTATCTTGTGATAGATATATTCCATTTTTTTCTCTGGCAGCTAATAGATCAGCTCTCAGACGTTCAATTTCACCAATATATTCTTTAATTAAAGCTTTCTTAGTAACTCGTTGATTTGCAACAGGTTTATTAAGAATATTTTTCGCACGTTGAGCATAATCTAAAGTAGATATAGTCTCTTCGTAACTTAATTTTGCGGGAGAAATTGTTGCGATTATACAAGTTTTTGTATGACCACCGAGGGAGTCTTGTAAAAGACGTGTCAATTTGCTTTCTCTATACGGTATATGTTGATTATGTTCATTGAGGCTATTAATACATCGACCTAATGTTAACAAGCTTTTATTGATTTTTCCAGCTTCTTTCGCACGAAGATTTTCTGCACCAGTTCTACTAATATTTTCGGAACCAGCCAAATCTACTAAATTAAATTTTCCAACTTTTAATAAATCTTCACCATCAGGCATTGTTTCTTTAATGTGAACAGTAATACAGAATACTGAATGAGAACGACTAGAATTCTTATTATAATTTGTTTGTGCAACTTGACGTTTTATTGAACCTTGTTTTAAAACATTTATTCCATCTTCAGCACTTTTAATAAGTACTTCTTCGTGACCATGAAGAACACATTTTCTATTTGAATCGTCAAGGATTTTTAATTGTCTAGCATCACTGTCAGAAGAAAGTAAATCTTTTAATTCTTCATTATATAATTCAATATAAGAAACTTTAACGGAAAAATCCGCTTGTTCAGCCTCTAAAGTGTCAAATAGATAATATAAGGAACGTGGAATTACTCCTGCATCAGGATTAAGAGTGCCATTACAAATATCAAGTTTTCCTTCCATAGTAAAAGTTTTTCCAGTTGAAGTTTGACCATAAGCGAATAAAGTACAATTATATCCAGCTTTAACTTCATGTAATATAGGAACTACTATAGTATCAAAGATTCTATTTTGATCAGCATCAGAACCAAAAACTTTATCAAAAGTAAATGTTTTATATGGCATCATATCCTGAGGATTAGCCCAAACTTTAATCTCACGAGGAGCAGCTTGAACAACGATTGGAGAGTTTGCGGCGACTTCACGTTCAATTCTTGCACGACAACGTACAACGACTTGAATATTAATTGCTTTTTCCCCTTCTTTCGTAGAATTTTCATTATTACTTCTTCTACGTTTCTTTGACCTTTCAGATCCAGTAAATTCACCATTAAATGATACGTTATCCATTTTTTTTTTTTTTTCTTTAAAAAAAGAGGAAAAATGTCGTCGTATTTTGACTATTATTAGATTGTTTACAAAAAATCGCGTATTATATAATTCTGTAATACGCAGATCAGTGAATGACAATCCAATCAAAACAATTACGTCATAAATGATCGAATATCAAACCAAATATCATAGCGAAATTTTTTTACAATATACAGTAGTTAGCTGTTAGTGTTTGTAGTCGATTTCGCATTAGTCGATTTTATCGATTTAGCCGGCTTAGCCAGCCGATTTTCCAAAAAAATCGATTTAGTCAATTTTATATTAAAGTAACCAATCAGATTCGATACATTACCTCTCTTAGGACCCCGAATATATTGAAATTTTGGATAAAAAAGGTACTTTTTTACTAAAATGTTATATTTGAAAAGAGGTTATTGGCCAAAAGGTTATATTTAAAAGTGGATAAAAGCCTGAAAAAAAATTTTTTTTTGGAAAAAAATTTTTTTTGGAGAAAAATCTTTTTTGAAGAAAAATTTTTTTTAGAGAAAAATTTTTTTTTAAGAAAATTTTTTTTTGAGAAAAATTTTTTTTTAGAGAAAAATTTTTTTGAAAAAAAAATATATTTGTTATATTTTTAAATGGATAAAATTATTAAAATATTAAAGCTTATATATAAAATAAGGTTAATTAGCTCTAATAAAAAGTGGATAAAATTTACAAAAAGTTTATATTAAAGCCAATATAATCTCAATATGTATTGTTCGGGGTTCTGTATATAGTAGGGTAGAGAAAAGAAATCAACGAACATAAAGTACAAGCAAGGATTCGAGCAAGATTACGACAAAAATGTGAAAAAATCTTCGATAAATTCCAAAGTAAAAAAATATTAATCAACTTTGACTTAGCTGGCTAAGCCGAATTTTAAATATCGACTTAGTCAAGTTGATAAATAAGGGTCGACTACAAACATTATTAACAGTAATACTGTAATACCGATATGTTGTTAAAGATCTGACCTGATATACGTATAAATATCAGAAATTACTGTATATAAAAAAAAATGTATTTTTTTTTTTTAACGTGTTTCGAAATTCTCTGCCATGTTAATATATTTTTGCAGTAAGAGAAATTAGAGATCAATAAAAGATAATGTGCTCACAAAAGGCTTAATTATATCGATCTATAATCGAAGAGGTTTATTTATCATAAAAATTGAGTTTCTATCTCTTAAAAAAAAAAAAGATTGTATTTCGAAATAACGTGTATTTATAACACCATATCACTATTATTCCAATCAATTTCTAAATTAATAAAAATAGAAATAAATTTGGACATTGATATAAATCAAAAAACTATTAGAGGAGAACTGACTTATTATATTTATAAGTATCAGTTTTAAAATTCAAATTTGATTTTAAGTTCTCAAATGTGTTATTATTAGTAAAATTTTAATGCTCTTTATATAGGAAAATTAAATTTTTTAAATAAAATAAAATTTATTGAATGTTTTCAAATAGAGAACATATTTTAATAATTTATGCTCCCTAATATTCTCTGAAAACACTAAGAACATTGAATTTAAACACTGTATATAAGTATACATAAATATAATAAGAATTATTATTCTCTAATCAAAAATTACAAATTATATTGTAATTTAAGACAATTGATATTTAGAATACAGTTAGATCTCTCTAAATACATGCTAAGTAGAGATGGGCAAAATGCAGCATTTTAAAAAATTTTATGCAAATGCGGCATTCATGCAGCATGCAAGCATTAATGCAACATGCATCTATACAAAAAAATTTTTTTTTATTATTTAACATTTAATTTTTATATTCGTTGAATATATATTTTTTTAAAAATTTTAATTTTTCTATCGAAAGTAAAAATCAAAAGTCAATTAATAAAAAGTTTTCTAATACTTATAAAAATTTTGTGGTAAGTGTATTTTGATCTGCTAAATAAGTTTATTTAAGCGATTTTAATCGATTTGCTTGGTAAAATTTAGACAAAAGTATGTAGCAACTTTTGTCGATTGTGGGGCGAATATATTTTTTTAAATTTTAATTTTCTGTCGAATGTAAAAATCAAAAGTCAATTAATAAAAAATTCTCCAATACTTATAAAAATTTTATAGTAGGTGTATTTTGACCTGCTGAATAAGTTTACTTAAGAGATTTTAATCAATTTACTTAGTAAAATTTAGACTTTACTATGTAGTGACTTTGTTGATTATAGGTGGCTTATTTTCAGATCAAAGACATTTTTGAGTTTTTTTAAATATTATAAAATTTGATTGGTCAATAGTTCTATCACTAGGGGAGTCAGGACCTATGTAAACTTTAATCACGTAATTTACTTCCCTAATTAGTAAAATTTTGTTAATCATAAAAGTTTATAGAATTTTATCAATAAAATTCTATAAACTCTTATTATTCAAAAATTATTCTAACTTAATGCACTAAGTAATCATGTTTAGCGCCTAAAAATATATTAAATCAGCAGAATTGTTTTTATTTTACTTGACATTTGGAAAAAAATGCTTAAATTGGAATTTTTTGATGGAGCACTAGCCTTAGATTAGTTTTTATCTTAAGTGCACTTTATATATTATTTGTCCGATGAAATTTGTTATGGGCAAAATGCAGTATTTTAAAAAATTTCATGCAGCATGCAGCATTCATGCAAATGCATGCAGCCATGCAATCATGCGAAAGTGCCCATCTCTAATGCTAAGGAGCCTACAAAAAGCTATGCATTTAGAGAAGTATGTGGGGGTGAGTCAGTAAAAAAGGGACAAATCGTTTTTAGTAAAATTTTTTTAATTTTTAAACTAAAATATCTTGACAACTATTTAATCAAATTTGCTAAAAATTTTTTTATTTTAATCTTGAAATGATATAGAATTAAAATAAAAAAAAATTTATTAAATTTATTAAGATAGTTGTTAAGATATTTAAGCTTAAAGTCAAGAAAACTTTTACTTGGAAAAAATTTGTCCCTTTTCTACTGACTCATCCCCATGTATTTAGAAAAGCAAAAATTTATAAGTAAACATATGAGTTGGAACCAAGTCAAGCTATGCATTTAGAGAGATTATAAATTTAGAGAAGTTGCATTTAGAGAGGTTTGACTATAGCATAAAACTTCTAAACAATAAGCAATAGATTTTTTTGGTTTTTATTTTTTTTATTATTATTAATAAGATAAAATTATAGCTTATTGTTTAAATTAGATCTAACCTTTTTATATTAAAAAAATTTTAATTGCCAAATACTTTTATATGATATAACTAGGAAACGGATACTGTTAGTGTCCGAAGCCAAAAATATCAATTAATAAATACTAGTTTACTTAGTGCAGTAAGTTAGAATTAATTAGTAAATTTTGTAAATTATAAGAGTTTATAAAATTTTATTAATAAAATTCTATAAAATCTTATAATTCACAAATTTTTATTAATTAATTCTAACTTTATGCACTAAGTAAACATGTACAGCACCTAAAAATACATCAAATCGGCAGGGTTATTTTTATTTTACTTGAAATTTGGAGAATAGATGCATAATTTTGGATTTTTGATCAAAAAAGTCAAATTTAAGCATCTTTTCTCCAAATTTCAAGTAAAATAAAAACAACCCTGCCGATTTAATGTATTTTTAGGTGCTGAACAAGTTTACTTAGTGCATTAAGTTAGAATTAATTAGTAAAATTTTATGAATCATAAGATTTTATAGAATTTTATTAATAAAATTTTATAAAATCTTATAATACACAAATTTTTATTAATTAATTCTAACTTTATGCACTAAGTAAACATGTACAGCACCTAAAAATACATCAAATCGGCAGGGTTATTTTTATTTTACTTGAAATTTGGAGAATAGATGCATAATTTTGGATTTTTGATCAAAAAAGTCAAATTTAAGCATCTTTTCTCCAAATTTCAAGTAAAATAAAAACAACCCTGCCGATTTAATGTATTTTTAGGTGCTGAACAAGTTTACTTAGTGCATTAAGTTAGAATTAATTAGTAAAATTTTATGAATCATAAGATTTTATAGAATTTTATTAATAAAATTCTATAAAATCCTATGATTCATAAAATTTTACTAATTAATTCTAACTTAATGCACTAAGTAAACTTGTTCAGCACCTAAAAATACATCAGATTGGCCAGTATTTTTTTTATTTTACTTGAAATTTGGAGAAAAGATGCTTAAATTTGACTTTTTTGATCAAAAATCCAAAATTATGCATCTATTCTCTAAATTTCAAGTAAAATAAAAATAATTATGCCGATTTGATGTATTTCTAGATGCTGAACAAGTTTACTTAGTGCATAAAGTTAGAATTAATTAATAAAAATTTGTGAATTATAAGATTTTACTAATTAATTCTAGCTTTATGCACTAAGTAAACTTGTAAAAGACAACTTTAATGTATAGTCAGCAAATTTTTTATTAAGTAAATTGATCTTAATTAGTAAGACAATTTTATTCATCGTTATAAGTTCTATTTACTCTAAATTTTCATAAAAATTGGATGATTTTTATAAAATACACTTTTGTACCAAAAGAATCTATTATGAAGCCAGTTAGTTTTTTACAAATGTCCATAGTAAAAAATTATCTGATTTTTATAAAAATTTTGAGATAGGTAGATTTTGTTATGCCGAACAAAATTGTCTTAATTATGAAGTCTGATTTACTTAATAAAAAAAGCCACTATTAGCATACTACGATTAAGTTTTTTTAAAACTTAAAATTAAAAATTTTTATTTTTTTGTTGTGTTAGCATGTGACGTGTTTATTGGCTAATTGCGCGGCGTGACAAACGTCATCACGTGACGTAACAAATCTCTAATATCTAGAAGTATAGTGTCCTTAGCTACGCTTTGGACAATAAATAATAAGATTATTGCTATTATTTATTTTAATTTTTTAACAATATATTTAAAGCTAGAATTTTGTAAATATACAATACAACTATTATAGACTACTAAGTTTTATTTAAAACCTTATTTTTAAAATTAAAATAGTAAACTATAGGTTAATAGCATAGCAGTAAGCACTTTTAGATTACAACTTGATGAACTTTCTTTTTATTTTTTTTTTTTATTTTATTTTATTTTTTTTTTTGTAAGCGAGATCTTGTCGCAGTTTATTTATTATTATTAATATAATTTGATACTATATATAGTATATGTTGTATATTAAATTTTACAAAACTGAAACTTAGGCTACTGTATCTACAATCCATATTTAGCACTTAGCTAAGAGCAGCAATTGCTGCCACTTAGACTACGAAGTAAATAAATGTTATTATGACAGGCCTATTGCCTGCCCTTAGCTAAAGAGAATCAAAGACCAAGCTTATGCTGTGAAACTTTTATATCTATATTACAAAGAGCTATTTTATACTATTTTATCGAAAGAAAACACAGAGAGAAAGAATGTTTTAAATTGGAATGTTTAGTACTCATAGGTAAGTTAGAAGGAGTATATAGGTTATGGGGTTTAATAATCGTAGATAAGTTGGATAAGAATATAGAGTATACTAGTAGAATGTATTGAAGTGTTCCGGTGTATAGTCAGGATAGATGGTCATGTTTTGGTTATAGTCGGATTGTATAGTAGTTGGTCGGATTAATCACGTGTTGTTTTGATGGTTTGTTATGAAAGTCGATTTGGTAACGTGTGTTTGTCGGTTTGTTGTGAGAGTCGATTAGATGACGTGTGTTGTTGTTGTTGTATTGATATTGTAGATCATTCCATTTTTGTAGATGACGATGTAATAGTTTGGTTTGATGGGGGTGAGCTAGAACGCTTACTTTTGCATAAATTTTTGTAATATTTTGTAGAGGTGCAGTGATGTCCAGTATTTGGGTTGTGTTGAGTGTAAAATAAAGTGTTATTGTGTATATGGTTGTAACTCTAATGATAGAGTATAGTATAATTGTATAGTTGTATAATAAAGTATGCTCGCAGAGTGAGGTTTGAGCAAAATTGTCTGACTAACTAGTTTCTTTGCCGAAGACAAAGCTACTAGTGCAAACTTAAAAATTTAGCAGATTTTTAGACTAAGTAGGAGTGAGTAACTAGTATATAAGGAATGGTGGTAGTTGGAAAATGTTCGTGTACAGTATAACTGTGTATTTTTTTTATTTAAGCCACTGAAAAATGTGTATAGATAAAAATATAATAAAATGGGAATCAGCGGAAAGAGTTTGAACTTTCTTTTTATTCCTTTGGCTTTTTTTGAAATTTCAACAAAGTAAGCATTTTAGCTTATCTTTCCAAAAGATTAGCAGTATTTATTGCTTCAATTTTGGGTAATGCGCTAGGACCCTGAACTATACATAGATAGGTGGCAATTTGCTTTTGCTTATTTTTGCCAATTTTTTGTAGATCTTTTCTATATTTAGTAACATTAATGCTTATTTTTGACTATTTTTCTATAGATCTTCTCTATTTTTAGAAATATATAACAATTTTTTAAAATTGTTAGCTATTTATAGATTGTTTAGGGTCCTAATGTGCCTATCTAAATAGAACAGTTATTATGAGTTAAGATCATGTTCTACTACTTACAAGATAAACAATAACTAACATATTTTAGAGATGGTAAATGACTTTAAATAATCTAAATAACTCAAATAACAAATAGCCAGTTATTGGTCATTTCATAGCCCAAATGATTTAAGATCATTTAACTCTGGTTAATTAATTATCTAATACTTTTAGCCAATCAAAATTGATTATTGTTCTTCATAAAATAAAATATTGCAAGATACTATACAACAAAAATTATTATACAGTTAACTCTAAATATAACAAATTTTGTTATAATAAACTTTGGATATAATAAATTCAAAATTTTAAAATTTTTTAATAGTTTGGTATAAAAAAGCTATGGTTTTTTAAGAATGCTAACATTTATTAAGTAATTTTTTTAGAGAATGAAAGGTCAAGCCAAATCTTATCTTATATAAAAATTTTAGCTAATTAAATTTGACAAAAATATTATCATACCTAGATATGAGAGCAAGCCTCTATAGTAAATGGATATTAGATAATAAATGTCAGCACTCTGAAAAAATATAATAATTTTTATAGCAAACTTTTTTTTTGGTCAGACTCAAGAGTTCAGTATAGAAAGAGTTGACTATATATAATAAATAACTAATAATCCAAATGATCAGTCATCATTTAATGAATAATTCTTATTTGTATTTGGCTAAATAACTAAATTATTTTTATATCTGTTATAAAGCAAAATTCTAATCAAATTATAAGATCAGATATAAAGTAATTAAAGAAAAAGTATTAGATAAAAAAATAATGTATTTACTTTTTTTAAAAAAAAATGTTTGTAAATAATAATTTACTGGTGCAGTACAACGGGTAGTAAGTGCAGTGCAACAGGTAGTAAGTGCAGTGCAACGGGTAGTAAGTGCAGTGCAACAGGTAGTAATAGGAAGAGCGTGAACCAGAGGGTTTAAATAGGCAATTTCCATAGTTGGGTTGTAGGTATGGCAGCTAGTGTAGAACCTTCGGGCGGACTACTTAAATTAGGCACCAAAAGTGCACGTGTGGCTAGTTGTATCCTCATTCATGTAATAAATATTACGTCCTAATAACTCATAATAAAAATCCCGGCCATAGTATCCGGCCTCTAAAGTTAAAAAAAAAAAATAATAATAATTTACTAATTGCAAAATGATATAAATCATTAATAGCATGTTAATTAATAATTGATATGAAACTAGCAGAAAGCAAAAATCAGAGAGTTTAAATAGACAATACTAGTAGGTGGATTGTATGTATGGTAGCTAGGGTTTGGGGCAAAATCCCGACAAACAAAATCCCGACAGGACATAATCCCGACAAAAAAATCCTGACAATCAAAAATCCCGACAATTAAAAAAAGTTTTCCTTGAGCAACTTTACTATAAAATCAACTAAACCAAACCCTAGCCCAGGCGCTCAACCTAGGCACTCACCTAACTCTAACCCTAACTTAAATAAATTTAATGATTTTTTTGTTGTCGGGATTGTCGAGATTTTGATTGTCGGGATTTTTTTGTTGGGATTATGACCTGTTGGGATTCTGTTTGTCAGGATTTTGACCTGCTCCCTGGTAGCTAGTATAGAACCTTTAGATGGCTACTTAAATAGAGGATCATCTAAAACCAGGTGCATTCACATGATAAAAAGCCAATCAAATTATGAAATTTGATCTTTGCAAATTAGCCTGACAAGACAAAACAATGAAAAAAAATGAAAAACATCTAAAATACAGAAATAAGTGTTTATAAACATTAATAAAAAATGTCAGAAAGACAATTTTACTTATAAAACAAGCTCTAATCCTAATTTTTAACTAACTCTAACTTTTAACTAACCCTTACTTTAACTTTAGTTAAATAATCAAAAACATATAAATGCACTTGGCTTAAACTATCATCAGGAAATTTTATATAGATATTAATCGATATATAACTGTTAATCGTTTTATATCAATTAAAAAATAACGATATATATCGATTAACCGGTTAAAAATCGATATATATCTTAATCGATATATATCATTTTTATATTAAATCGTTATATATCTACAAATCGATTATAATCGTAATTATTTGAAACGATATATAACGATTAACAGATCTTTGACCGGTCACAAATAAAAAAAAAAACAGAGTTCAAAATCTTTTAAGCTCATTTGATCCGTAAGCTACCATAGATCATAAAAATATATTCCACA
>QKWP01000976.1:103359-126109 GCA_003550325.1 Gigaspora rosea
GGGGTAAAAGGGAAAGAGAGTAAAAATAGGTCGAAATGGCCTTTTTTTTTTTAAGTTTTTTTACACATTATGTGGAATATATTTTTGTGATCTATGGTAGCTTACGGATCAAATGAGCTTAAGAGATTTTGAACTCTGTTTTTTTTTTTTTTTATTCGTGACCGGTCAAAGATCTGTTAATCATTATATATTGTTTCAAATAATTACGATTATAATCGATTTGTAGATATTAATATAAAAATGATATATATCAATTTTTAATCGGTTAATCAATATATATCGTTATTTTTTAATCGATATAAAACAATTAACAATTATATATCGATTAATATCTATACATAAAATTTCCAGATGTTTATTCTGGCACTTTGTGAAAACCTTTGACGATTTCTGAATTGCAAAACACGAACTCGAAATGGAGATTTGGGGCTTTGTTTATTTTTATTTAGTTTGCTTATATTTTTGTTTGTTTTCTTTTTTTTACTTATTTTTTTTATTTTATTATATTTATCCTTTACTTCTTTCAGAACTTTGCAAGAAAACGGCTTAACTTTTCTGACACTTAACAAGAACACCAATTCTAACATCTCTGGCACTTTGCAGGAAGTTATGAATATGAACGAATATAATCGAATATAAGCGAATATGGGCGAAATATAAGTTTATTTTTTTTGGTTTTGTTTTTTTTGTTATTTTTTCTGTTTGTTTTTTGTTTGTTTTTTTTTACTTATTTTTTTAATTTTATTTTATTTTATTTATTCCTTACTTCTTTTGGAACTTTGTAAGAAAACAACCACTTTTCGGCACTTTGCAAGAAGTAACAAATATAAGCGAATATAAGCAAATATGAACGAATATAAGCGAATATGAGTGAATATAAAGAATATAATGGTTTATTTTTTTTGTTTTCATTTTTTATTTTTTTTTGGTTTCGTTTTGTTTGGATTTATTTTTTTTTGCCATTTTTTTATAATAAGTCATAATAAAATATGTAATATTTTAAAATATAATAATAATAAATAAATAAATGTGAAAACTTGCAAAAACTTGTAAAACATTTAAAAATTTGCAAAAAGCATGATTATATGAATATAATAATTATTAATTGATATCATATTCGATAAATATCGATTAACCGGATATATATCGATTACTATCACTATTGATAGTAATCGACAGGGGTGATGAGTATCGATATATATTTTACCGGTTAGTAATCGATATATATCTATATATAAAATTTGCCAATGATTCCCTTAAATAGGTAACCAAAAGTTGCAAGTATAGCTAGTTGTACTCTTGTTAATATACAAATATTAGATAGTTCTTTATGTAGAATACCAGATTTAATAAATCTTGAATAAAAGCCAATCCCCAAAGTGGGCACTTTGAATAGAAAAAAAATAATTGAAAAATAATACAGTCGCACCCCCCTAAGTGCATGCCCTCGGGACCATAGTAAAAAAAAGCCAAAATGTGCACTTAGAGGGGGTTTGCACTTAGAGGGGTTAAAATTTATAATTGTTATATTGTTTGGGACCAAGAGGGGCCGTGCACTTAAAGAGGTTTTTCATATACCGTGCACTTAGGGGGTGTGCACTTAGGGGGGTGCGACTGTATAAATATACAGTATATATTTTTTAAAACATGCATTATATAAGTTTTTTGTGATCAGTAAGATATTAACTTTATACAAAATGATCTAATAACTAAATGATCTTAGTTATTTGAAAATAACTATAGTTATTTGGTTATAAGTCATTTTCAAATAATCCAAAATTTGAATGCTCTTAAATGATTAGTTAATTTGAGATTATTTAATATTATTTAAAAATGACGTTCGGTTAGAAAGAATGAATATATAATAGAAGCAAACTTTTATTTTAAGCAATTGGAACTAGTAGTAATAGTAGTTTACATACCTTCTAATAACAAAGAAATGTGTAAAATCATTTAACAAGAAATAGTTAGAAGATATCTGAACAGATCTCGTATTAGTCAGTTTGTCATTATGGGGGGTTTCAATCATGTTACGGATGCACATCTAGACAGAGAAGGAGCAGGCGGAAATAAAAATAATAAGATCCTCCCCTTACATAGGTGGCTTAGAAGTCAGAATTTTCAAGATATATATAGGTTTTTGCATCCAAACCGGAGAGAATTTACCTGGAGCAATAATTTAAATAAATCAAGAATAGATCAAATCTGGGTATCTGAGAACTTAGTAACTGGCTTAAAAGAAGCAACAATAGAAGACATGCGCTTCTATACAAGCAGTGACCATCATTTTGTATCGGTCACTATTCAAATGGACCACTTAATCAAAAACTATAACAAAGCTACTATGAAGAGGAAACAATCAACGAGATGGGTATTCCTGTATAAAGAAGCCACCAAAGAAGATTGGTAAAATTATGCTAAAGATCTGAATCTATTTCTGGAAAGGAAGTTGGGGTCTAGTAAAGGAGTTGAAAACCGTAGAGCCAATTTATTTCTAAATGAACTCTGGGATATTTTTCAACAAAGTATCATTTCTGCCACTAACAAAAATTTACCAAGGAAGAAGATTTTAATAGGGGAGGACCAAAAACATAGGAAGCAGCCTAAAACAGATATCTGGAATGCAACAACAAGACTTAGCAAAGTAATAAAAATATTACAAAAATCAAAGAAGAGAAGTTTAAATATAGATGAATTACAAAGGTGCAACGATACAATTGATTTTATTAACCATGGTCAGAGCACGCAGATACCGAAAATTAAAAATCTAACAGAAGAGGTAATTATTGATTTAAAGGGATAGTGAAAGCTCTTAAATGCAAGAGCAGCAGTTAAAAGGTCAAGAATTAAGAGATTAGAAATTGAAGACCACGTAGAATGTAGATGTGCTATGATCGAGAACGACCAAAAGAAAATGCTCTGAAGCTTTTTTAATAAACCATAGAAGTCAATTAAACTAGATCGTATCTTTGAACAAGATAGTGTAGATAGGAATCTAATAACAGAGGAAGAAGCGGTACTCAAAAAGACTATGTACATTTTTAGCAGCAATTTTGAAAAAGAAGAACACATTTAATTACTGATCCGGATAAAATCGGCACTATTTTTATACAGTATTAGAATTTGGAGGAAATTACTATGTTTTCATTATATGCTGAAATCTGACAACCGTGACTATGAAAAGAGATTTTTTATTAAGTTAATAGCTCAAGTCAATTAATTGAAAGTTGTAGAGCTCACTAAAACGCATCTAATGGTAGTTAGATCATTCAAATCGGCATCCCTTAGTTTGTACTACTTTGCAGACAAATTTGCCCGTATAATTACTACAAATATACCTCTGATCTATTTTTTTAATCATTTAAGATATTTAAATAAAATTTGGTATTATAATATTTAAAAACAAGGATTATATTTTTGAATTATTTAAATTTATATTATAAGACAAAAAGTTTATGTTGCTTATAAGCTGAAAATATTAAATTTTAAAGAAATTTTTTAACTAAAAAAATATTTTACAATATCTTGGCGAATTCTTTAAATATTGGTTTTAAAAATATAGTTTCTAATACAATATTGTAGTTTATATAAAGGATGACAACTTTCATTATTTGACTTTATATGATTTACTTGTAAAAATTAAGACTTGTATTAGAAATGAAAAATTTTTTTATAGACGGAAACATATAAAATTTGAGAAAATCTAAAGAAAAAATTCTATAGTAAAAGTTCCAAAACAAAAACTTTAAACTTTTATTACACCAAAGTTTTTTAATAATTTTAAAAAAATTTTATAATTAGGTTGATAAAACAGAACTAATATTATGATTTTTACTTAGAAAGTATATAGCTAAAATTAATATTTAAGGTTTTATTTAAAAAATTTAAAAATTTAAAATTTTCGCAGGCAAATATGCCTGCATAACAAATTAAGGGATAGTGTATGCTGAGATATCACTAAAAAACGATTGGCCGACTATATAAAATTTCTTGTTTGTTTACATAGAATTTTATATAGTCAGTCAATCGTTTTTTAGCAATATCTCAGCATACACTAGGCCAATTTGAATGATCTAACCACTATTAGATGCGTCTCAGTGAGCTCTACAACTTTCAATTAATTGACTTAAGCTATTAACTTAATAAAAAAATCTCTTTTCATAGTCATGGTTGTCAGATTTCAGCATGTAATAAAAGTTTATATTGTACTTATTCCCAAAAGTTACTATTATTCCAATATGGTAACAGTGCCGATCTTATCTGGATCATCAATTAAGTTCTATGTCCAATGAATGGAGTAGAATATACAAGCCCCTAGGGAAAATTAAGGAAAGTTGGTACATGGAATTAGAATTAGAAATATTGCTAGAGGAATGGCTTTTAGCACTCAAAGAAACTAAAAACACTTCAGCACCGGGGCCTTCTGGTATTAGTTATAGGTTAATTAAACAAGCGAGTGTAAGCTCCCAAGAAATTTTTAGGCAATTGGCCAACAAATGTTTAATAGAAGGTGACATTTCAAATAAATGGAAAGTATTGCAGTTGTATTTAATTCCTAAAAGTAAAGAATGTGAGTACTCGTTAAGCAATGCAAGTAGGGTTCCTCAAATTCAAATCAAATCAAATATTGGATCAATTTGAATTTGATCAAATCAAATTGACCCTAATTTGAATTTGATTTGATTCAAATATTTGAATTTGAATTTGATTTGAATTTGAATTTTTAATAGTAATTTTCAAATCAAATCAAATATTTGTCTAATCAAATCAAATTTGGCCATATTTGAATTTGATCAAATCAAATATAGTCAAATCTGAATTTGAATTTGATCAAATATTTGATTCAAATATTTGAAGATCAAATCAAATTGCGGAACCCTAAATGCAAGACCAATAGCATTGTTAGAATCATTCTGGAAATGTGCCACAAGAGTTTTGAACAAAAGATTAGCTAGAGTTTTTGTTGAGAACAAAATTCTCGAAGGCCCAAATTTTGCAGGATTACCCAGATGTTCAACCAAAAATCCAATTTATGTTGATAGAAGACGCAAAAGAGAAGGGAAAAGAGATGTGGTTATTATTTCAAGACATGCGTAAAGCTTTTGATTCAGTATCTCTTTCATCTTTAGAGTTGGTCATAAACAGATTAAAATTACCAAGCAAAATAATTAAAATCATTATAAACCTTTTTGAAAGAAGGAAAGCAAAGGTAATTACGGCGTTAGGACCAACTGATTCATATGAAGTGGCAGATGGGATCGATCAAGGAGAAGTTTTGTCACCCTTTCTATGCCGTATTTTTTACGATCCTTTGCTGTGTTGCATAGAAAGTGATAAAGATTTAGGATATAAGGTTCAGACAGAAGAAATAACAGATTGGGCTAGACAATCATACAAAAAATCTGAGATGAGGTTTTCAGTATTAGTGTATACAAATGATACGACGTGGATTGCAGAAAACAAATCTCAGCTCAGAAAATAACAGAAATAGCAAATGATATCTTTAGAACAAATGATATTCAAATAAACGGAAAGAAATCTAAGCTTTTAATTTTAAATTCAAGTTTATGCAAAGAAGAAAGATTTGTGCAGTTTGAAAATGAAATAGTCAAGCTAAGAGTATAGAGACAACCACTCGTTTTTTGGGGGTGTGGTTAAATGGAAAAATGAAGGAATCTTTAGTAAAAAAGAAAGCACATGACATTGTAAGACAATTCACAATCGCATTAAATTGGAAAAAACTCTCTCTAAGCCAACTAATTTATGTCAACAATAGGTGTTTACTTCCGAAACTTAGTTACATCCTACAGCTTTCAAAGCTCTCAACTCAGGCTCTTAACAGCATACATCAGTCTTATGTCCGAATGGTTAAACATAAACTGGACATCACACAAAAGGCAGGCAATTACATTGTTTTACACAAAGGGTTTTTAGGATATAAGCCATTGGCTCAAGAAATTGTAATGAAACAATTAACAGGTCTTCAAAAAAGATTAAATACCAAAGGCAGCCTGATAGAGCTAATGATTATAAGGGCCAAACAAGGTTTTCAGAATGCATGTATAACAGAGAAAACATGACCAGAAATGGATGAAATTTGGCTTAAAAAAATTTGGAAGGACAATTTAACTTGTATATCTCTACTCAAAGCACAGTCTAATGGCATTACCTTTCAAACGAAACGACTTTCTATATGCATCAAAAATAAAGGAACAAAGCTAAGAGAGATAGTGGATATAGAGGTCTTTCTTAAAGTGTACAAATCATTAAGCAGAATGAATTTGTTCTTTATATAGCTGCTTGATAAAAAGTTGGAAAATCTTTTTTCGTGACAAGAGCTTAAGGTAGTAAAGAGATTACCAAATAGGGGCAGAAAGGCAAATTGGTTTATAAAGATAGAGGAGTTACTTTTAACAGACAACACGTCAAGGCAGATAAAGGGTTTTCAATTAGAGGTGCCTAGCAACCCTTTAACTTTGGAATGGAAGTTGAGTAGTGTTTTAGAAGATAAAAGAAAGAAGGAAGTAATTTGTTTCCACTTAGTCCAAAGCAGTGATTTTAATGTTGGCAAGATCTTGGAAAAGAGAGGAAAGTTTTTTTTAGTTCAAACCAAAAATATACATGATAACAAGAGTAAAGGAACGAAAGAGCGTGCAGACTTTTGTGAATGGTTAAAGAAGAGTACAACGTGTCAATACATATGAACAAAGCAATCGGTGTCATACCTAATGCAGTAGCGCAAAATCTGTCAAAATACAAAACTCTTCTAAGCCAATTAAGAACAAATAATAAAGAAACTGAAGAGGTTTTTGTATCAGATGACCTCTGTAGCACTTTAGACAGGGTCATTATCCAAGATCACGTAGTGGAACTAATTTATATGCAAGAGTTAGGTTCTGGTCTAACGAATATGCTTGTTAGTCAATATTACTATTTGTTAGCGGCAGACAATATAAGTTTTCAAGTATATACAGATAGTTCTTTAGTCGAAAAGGATGGGAGGAAAGTTATAGGAGCTAGTTGAATATGGCTGGATTCCCTTAAAAACTTAAAAATAGCAGAAGGGAATATAGGATTTGAGTCTTGGCCTTCTTCAACGAAGGCAGAGTTGGTAGCAATTTAGATGGTTTTATTAGTAGCACCAAAGGAAGTAGATATAGTTATTAACACAGATAGTGTGTGGCAATTGCAAGCCTGGGTTCAAAAGTACAGTTAGGGGCATTTCACTATTGGAGTAAATGCAAAAGTTATAGTCTAGTTACGAAAAATCGCGACC
This sequence comes from Gigaspora rosea, assembly GCA_003550325.1. NCBI lineage: Eukaryota > Fungi > Glomeromycota > Glomeromycetes > Diversisporales > Gigasporaceae > Gigaspora > Gigaspora rosea. Next base: position 110,636 of record QKWP01000976.1, read on the forward strand.
TTTCATAGTTAAAAAAAATTGTACTTAAATTTAATAAAATCAAAGGCCATAGTGGAGAGAAATGGAACGAAAAAGCAGACAAGTTGGCAAAAAAAGGGGCAGAGCTTGCCAATTTAGAGAATCTGAAGCTGGAGAACAACATAAGGCTTGACGCCATTCCTATGTGGAAAGGAAGTTACATTGAGATGCCACTTCATCTCTTTATCAAGCGGATCTTTGAGTTTAAAACTGGTTTGGATTTTAGATTCTCAAGAGTTTTAAGATATGTTGAACCAGATGAAAAGGTCGTTAAGCACTCCTGGCTATTGTTTTGGAAAGATTTAAAAGAAAAAATGTGAATCAGATGTAAATCAATGAATACAAGCTGAAGAGTAGCTTTTAGATTGAAGTGCTTAACTAATAAAGTACCANGAACCAGATGAAAAGGTCGTTAAGCACTCCTGGCTATTGTTTTGGAAAGATTTAAAAGAAAAAATGTGAATCAGATGTAAATCAATGAAAACAAGCAGAAGAGTAGCTTTTTGATTGAAGTGTTTAACTAACGAAGTACCAACACTATCAGTTCTCAAGCAAAGAAGATCAGATATTTATTCTGAAAACAATTGCATTCGTTGTAACCAAGAAGAGAAAGAAACACTCGACCATATGACTGAATGCGAAAGTTACATATAGGCTTCCGCATAGGCCTGGGCTACCCATGGGTACCCATGGGTAGTACTACAATGGCTGGGCCAGGATATCGATTTTTGAACCCGCAGGTAAGGGTAAGGGCCCCAGGTACCAAGCCATTACACAGTTGGGTAGGGCTAGGGTAATGCTGCTACCCTGCCCTTTTAGCCTATGGATACCCGTTAAACTATTCCACGTGACCAACAACCAATCATAATTCGGTAAGTAGTGAATATATATACATAAAATTTTTTATATTGCCCTGACCTTTTGTCACTCATGTGCAATATATAAATAAGATGTCCTATGCTTATTTTCTTTTTTTTTAGCCCGTGTAGACGTTTTACTAACTCTTTTTTTTCTTTTTAAGCTGGTATCGTCGTTATTGGAGCGTTGTTACTCTAGAGTTCCAAGTTTAAAATTTTATCAGTTAGTTGCCAACAATAGTTGCAACAGTTATGAGTATCACGTGACCAACCTAATTGGTTAGTTGGTTAGTTGCTAAGTCGTATAATAAATATTAAAAAAACATTTTTACTAAACGCACCTATAGTGGTTTTGCACCTATGTGTCATTATTATTACATTATTTAAGTATAATTTATTTGATCATTTTTTTTTAATAACAAAAAAAAATTGCGTAATAAACTGCGTAACAATGCTTGAACACCTAATTTACTATAGCCACACTAACCCTAACTGTACTATAACCACTCTAACCCTAACCATAACCATAACCACTCTAGCCCAAACTATACACTTACCATAATCATCTAACATAACACCGACACAAACTTAAACCTACAACAGACTAATGCGAATTTACCAAGAATCCAACGACAAACACAACCAATAACGAAGCCACGGAACCATACCAACGATGAATCCACCAAAACGATGCAACAAACACGACGAGACCATGAACCGGGAAATAGAACAACCACCTCAAAGATGTTTATAAAAGAACCGACATAAAGACACTTCTCTTAGTCTATAAAAAAAAAAAGAGCATTCGTTAGCTAAACGTGTTCATAAACAAGAACGAAAAGAACTACACATCTTCAAGGTCAAATAAATATCAATCTGAGGATTCTTTACAGTTAGTTACCTGAAAGAGCGTTGGTTGTTGAACATGTTCAAAAACAAAGAACAAAAACAATATCACCAGCCTAAAATCAGAGTGACGACCAGCTTTAGCGGTATTATCAGGAAAGAAGAAAGAAGCATTAGTCGAACAAAGCCGGGAGAGAAAAGAACCACCAAGAAAAACAATAACGGACCAGAATCAATGACGCTAGCGACGAAATTATCTGCACCTGGAAAAAATATTAGTTGATTAGTACACAAACAAAAAGCAAAACGTAACAAAAAAAAAGAACTAATTATCATCCATCAGGGACAAAATAGGTGTGTGTTTTATGACAATTGTGACAGATTAAAATGAAATATGTAAGTATAAAAAAATTGAAAAATAAAAAGTTTTGGGACGTATTTTTTAGGGTTAGGGTTAAGGTTAGAAGTTAATTTTAAAGTAAAGTTGATATTAAACAAGTATAAATAGGTTTTAGAGGGTTAGATAGAAACCTACATTTCTTTTAATCCGATTTTATTATGATCTGCGACAAGCTATGCATGCATAACGATAAGCTTCGCCAATTTACCTGATATATACCTGTACTAGTTTTGATCGCTATCGCTATTTTTATATAGTTGTTTAGTTGATTAATATAAGCAATCAGTTAGTTGACACAACTAGCAATAAAATTTTTTTAAATCAGTTAGTTGGAAAGTTGTCAACTATTCGATTTTCCAACTAACGATTTGGAACACTAGTTGGGGCCCATGGGCTGTCCAAAGGGTACCCGTATCCTAATGGGCCGAGCACGGGTATTAAAAACTGAGCCCTAGGTAAGGTAGGGCTTAGGAAATGAGCCCTTGTACAAATGGGTAGGGTTAGGGTACCACTAGTACCCGGCTCTACCCGGCCCATGCGGAAGCCTAGTTACTTATTGCATTGGCTTAATATCGAGGGAGCAGCCTTTTTCAATTGCACAAGAGAGTGTCCCACAAGAAATATTATCAGAAGTTGATAGTATTAAGTTAAGAAGGGCTTTATTTGGAACAAGTAGAACCGAGGTTCAAGAGCTAAGGAAAAGCATAATTCAGGGTCTTTTTCCACAAAAGGTTTTAGCAAATCTTAGAACGCTTCTAATCACAAGAAAAACAACGTTGGATTTTGTAGAATGCTACAAAGCTTTAGTAGAGAATGGCTTTCATGATCTAGTTTGGCAAACACGTTGTGTTACTGTAGCAAAATGGGAGTCTCAACTGGGCATCACAAGAGATCAAAAAAGAAGGAAACTGGATCCACACATTGAGAATGAAAGTAAAAGAACTGTTCATTCATCTGAGAGAGCAGCTTTCAGCGCTCCAGGTCCGTCCAATGTTGCATCAGTCATGAATGCCGAAGAAGGGGTGCCAAATCGGAAAAAAGAATCTGAAGTTGAAAGAAGAAATCTATTGGAAGAAACGATAGAAAATTTTATAATTAATGGCATTAAGCCTTTTTGGATCATTTTTTGACAGAGCTGACCACAATCCCTAGTTTTCTGTTGAAAACTAGTGCGACTGATCGCATCTGGGCGTCTTCGGATAGCCGGATGATACCGGGCTTGCAATTGGAGGGTTTATTATATACAAATCTTAAATTAGTATGTAAACTTATTAATGTAGCACCGACAATACTGTCAAAGTAATTAAAAAAAAAAATATATTATTTAAAAAATTGACAAATGATCAGAACATTTATTATCTTTGACATTTATGGAATTGACTAAAAATTTTTGTAGTACTGCAATTTTATTGTAATTTAGATATAGTTTTTTTTAGTTTATATATATATATATAGTACTATAATAGAGTAGATTACTTGAGACAATTTATATAATTTTTAAATTAGTTTTAAAACTATATTAATCTTGTTTTTTTTCCTTATTTTTTCTGGTTATTAATTAGGCTTTGTAGCATTACCCTCTTTTAAATTTTCTCTTTTATTTTTATAAATATTTTTTGTTCATATAGGTATAGATCTACTGTATTGTTATGAAATAATACACAAAAATAAAATTATGAAATTAAGCTTAATTTGGGCCATTATTTTAAATAATACCTATGCCTGTTATTTTGCGATAATATGGTAAAAAAATCCTTATTCTAGAGACTAGATAAGGAAGTTTAAGAAAAAGTTAGCAATCTTAACAAGCTAACAACTACTATTTGGTGAACTAAAAGTGATTTCCAATATCAGATATATATTCAGTTACACGAAGTCGGATTTGAGCCAATCGAATCGATTAATATTACCTGACAAACCTAGATATTTTGAGTTAGAAATGGTTATTGGATTTGAATTATGGTGGATCAACTTTTTATCAGTTTGGAAGGTTATCAGTTTTGACAGGATCAGTTTTGAAAGGGTATACTGTATATGAATTTTTTAAAGAAATGCATATTGCGCAACTTAATTATTATAAACAAATTGTTTAAAACCATAGTTAGCAATTTAAATTATTGGATTGAATATATCATAAAAATGTGTCATTTTTGTCATAAAAAACTATTATTGATATGATTTTATTATGTTTTTATAAAATTTATGTGTCATTTATTTGTCATAAAAAAGTCATTTTTGTCATTTTGCCAACACTATTTAAAACTACATATTATATAAATTTTATACAAATTTTGGTCAAGACATTAAAAAGATTTATTAGAAGCATTTTTTTATTTACATTAAATGCACAATTAAATAAAATCTACAATTTTATTATCCAGTGATATCGTATTTTACATATCAAAGAGAAGGATGGTAAAAAAATATTCTTTTGGGTCAGGTTTTCTTTTTGACTCGGCTCGGGGGAACCCGAAAGTCCGAATCATTTGTGTTATGTTACTGATTTGGATGAAACTTAGCAATTACTTTTAAAATATACATATATTTGTTGCATCGGTATATCTTTTTTGCATAATCATCATCTAGTACCATTGAGATAATTAAAAAAGAGGCCTTGTTTTTTAGTGATTTAAAACAATCTAAATATATACAATAACGTAAAACTCAATAAATTATGGTCCTATCTTGATTTGATATCGATATCAAAATTAAAGCGTAAAAGCAAGCGCAGAATTTATTAAAATTAAAACAACAGGCGAGAAAGCAATAAAAAAGCTCTATTTATATCATACAATTTCATTTTACATTTTTGATCATCCTACTATTTACTCTAAATAAATTATTGTTTTGAGATCTTAAATAATAAAAAGGTAATTCTATTATTGTTACAAAGGATGAAAAAGACCCTATTCATGTAAATTATCACCATATAATATTTGATATAATGCTACGTCATATATGGATAAAGTTGAGAAAATACATAATTAACAAAACATCATAATAATATACCAAAATTTATTAATTATGTTCAATTTTAAATACATTAAGTTATTCATTCAATCAAGCCTTGGTTGTTTTCGAGTAGAATGATTGTTATCTCCTCGGTTCATGCCAGCAGCAAAGGATGCAAAGTCAATGTCCACCAATTCACCCTCTTCCGGCCGATCGAGATCAGTATGTGGCCTATTGTATTCCCACTCTCTATCACGTTCGCGATGATCTCTATCCCTACCTCGGTCCCAATCACGAACTCTGTTACGTAGTTGTTGACGTCCACGTCTGTTATCCGGATTTCGACCACGGTCACCACGTTCATTTCTCAAATCACCTCTCATTCCATCTCTGTCTTGATCACGGTCACGGTTATCCCACCAGCTATCACGTCTTTGATAGGATTGTTTACGTTTTGCACCTCGTGGACGATCCGACTGTTGAGACGATAAATGTTGTCGTGATTCGCTCGATTGACGCCACATTTGAGGACGCATATGTAGTTCTTGTTTTATTTCGGAGACATTATTTGGTGCTCCATTTATATCCTCTTCTTCTAATTTTATTTTAGTATCATCTTCTTGTTTGATTTCGGTACTCATTAGTTGATTCGTCGTTTGTATGAGTGGCTCATTAGTATTTCTTTGAAGTTGTTGAGAGTTTTGTTCAATTGGTTTAAAAGTAATTAAATCGAGAGGCACACGATTATGAGTCATTGGTACCTTTTATAGTAAAGGATAATGTGAGTATTTTTTTAAAAGTTATTTAAACGATTAAACAATATAAGGAGGGTGCCCAAGATTTCCACACACTTTTTAAAAGTGGTTGGGAATTTTTTGCATATTAATAATCTTACAAATTGATTTTGATTGTCCTCTTCCTGGACCCATAATAAACTACTCAAATTGGGTTGTTCTTCTTCGACATATGGCATTACATCCCTACAATTATAAAAAAAAAATAATCATTAAATATTAATAACAACAATAATATTCATAATAATAAAGAATAATAATAATCACAGTAACCATTTCTAATAATCACCAATCAACGACTTTTATTTTTCCAAAATTTTTATTTACAGTTAATTCAAAAGTACCTTCATGAATTCTAGTTTCACTATAAAAAAGATTATATTAATTAGTATTTAGAATAATTAAAAAAAATTACAATAAAAAATTAAAATAAAAACGTTTTCTTTACCCATGAGTGATTTGAACAATATCACCACTTTTGTAATATTGACCATTTTCCCAAATCACAAGAGTACACACTGCTGTATCGTCAGCCACAAGAAAATTATGAATCTCAACTTCTGCTATAGACTTCAAAGCACGAGATGAAACTATAAATTAGAAACGAATGAGATTTAAGGTTCAGATAATAAATATTGTAAAATAAAGACCACTTACCATGTTGCAGTATAATGCATTTCAAATCAAAGCCACGAATCCATGGCCTAAGCTCCTTTATTTTTATGACGCCGTTTTTCGTTATGGGAATGGGTTTTGGAATTACTGGAGGAGCTCCATAACGTGGATTTGTTGAAGTTGTTGAAGACGTCGACATTTCGAGATTTATAAAAGATTGTTTATAGACAGTATACTATTTATATATAGGTCAAACGAATTAGATTACAGAACCATATCTATATCAGTATCATGCTTTGCAGATTATGCATAAACATAATGGGATTGTTGAACAAACCTCTTAACTACCAAACCCCAGATCTTAGATAAACCCCAGCTACCAGATTTAGGGTAAATTTTGTTATCGTTATCGTTATCAATTATCATCTCAATATGACAAAATTATTTATATCATATACGATTATAGTATTTCTTCCTTATCTTAAAATTCACTAAATTTTACGATATAACAGAATAATCAATGTCTTCTGAAGAATATCCGAATATAAGAAGTGGTGGTTCTCTCCTTCTGGCTTGGCGTATAAAAAACAAAAATGTGCTTATTGTTGGTGGTGGTGAAGTCGCAACAAGTCGAGTTATAAAAGCTTTAGAAGCGGACGCACTTATAACCTTAGTATGCCCAGAAAAAGGTCTGAAGGATGAACTAAAATATCGTATTCAACAAAAACAAATTTATAAATGGATAAATAGAGAATTTGAAGTATCTGACTTAGAAGGAATTGATATGGTTTTATCAGCCATTGATGATCCGATTAGATCAGAAGAAATTTGCGTAATGTGTCGAGAAAGAAAAATTCCAGTAAATGTAGCTGATATACCATTGATGTGTGATTTTTACTTTATGGCAGAACATCGTGATGGACCACTTCAAATAGCAGTATCAACGAATGGTCAAGGTCCAAAATTAGCAACTATAATCCGTGACCGTATAGCAGGGAATTTACCAAAAGGAATTGCAGAAGCAATTAAGAGTGTTGGACTTTTAAGACAAAAAGTAAGACAAGTTGATCCAAGTCATACTTCTTCTAAAAAAAGAATGAATTGGATGTCAAGAATTTGCGAACAATGGGCCTTAGAAGAATTGAAACAGTTAGATGAAGAAAAAATTACTACTTTAATGACTTTTTATGAGAATAATGATGTTCCTAATTTTTCATTGATTAAAGAACGTACTTTACAAAAAAACCTAGATGAAAATTTTGAAAAACAAATTGATTCTACAAAAAAAGGTCGCATCATTTTGGTTGGAGCAGGTCCAGGTGATCCAGAACTTATGACTATTAAAGCTACTAAGGCACTCATGTCTGCAGATTTAATTGTATCTGATCGACTTGTTCCTCCTGTTATATTCTCAAACATTACATGTGAAATTCGTTTAGCACCTGTAAAATCAGGAGAGGATAAATCACAAGAATCACAAAATGAAATTCAAACCTGGTGCCTTGATGCATTAAACGAAGGTAAAACTGTCATACGATTAAAAGTTGGAGATCCGTTTTTGTTTGGACGTGGAGGAGAAGAAGTAACATACTTTAGAGAGAAAGGTTGGAACGTTGAAGTTATTCCAGGGATAAGTAGTGCATTATCTGCACCGATGGCCGCAGATGTGCCCGTGACACATAGAAATTTGTCCGACCAAGTACTCATCATAACTGGTCAAGGAACCAAAGGACGGTTGCCAGAATTACCTAAATATCACGAGATGCGTACCACAGTTGTACTCATGTCTGTTGGCAAAGCGAACGAATTATCCAAAGAGTTATTAGACAAAGGATATCCCGAACATTTGCCTTCAGTATTTGTAGAGAATGGTAATCGTCCTGAAGAAAGAATCATTTCCGCGACGGTTTCAACATTAGGAGAGGTGGTAGAAAAACAGCATATAGTTTCTCCGGCGACACTTATCATTGGCCGATCTGTAAATGCGTTAACCAATTGAGGGAATATAAGATACAGTAACGTTTGATTATTTTTAGGTCAAAATTCGTTGTTATCATTTATAACTTTATTATTATATGTTATTTTATTATTTAATTATATATATACATATACATATTTACTTATTCTTATTCGCTTATATATATATTTTTTTTATTATCTTGCATACAATCAATATTTTGAATACTTCTTATTTTGTATTCCTAATAACACAAGTAAAAGATCAAACGTCTAATCTCAATAACACTGCTTTGTGTTATCGGATTTTCTCATGTAAATCATACATATTCATATCCCTATCACAATAAAGTTATGCTGTACTCGCACCTGCCCGCCTAAATATTTTTTTCTCTTGGGTACGGTGAAAATTAATTCCAAATTTAAAAAGATTTGGTTATTTGGCCGTGCAACAAAGATTTTATCCTTACATATCGATATTACATGGAACTCATGTGCAAAGCTCCAAATGTATTGTGTGTAACAATGTCAAATTTTAAATCGATATGTACTACATAAATCCTATGCTACTGCAAGAAATATTTAATGTTTTGATGTGGTTCGTTCTTCCATTCTTATGAAGATCTATAGTGTACTCGCGCTCGGAGCTAGGTAAGTGGTATGTTTTGTAAAATGTCTAAAAAGGAACCAATTGACTAAATATGATGAAACGTTGGCAAGATTGTGGCGTACGGTAGACAACATATAAAACACAATATGTTCTAAATTTGTAAATCTTATCTATACCATTTTGTTTGTCTCACTCAGACACTAATACAACATAAGATGTATTTGGAAGATGTATCTAGTTTCGGTCTGGCAAAATACTGCATTTGGATGTTTCCGGGTCAACGTTCAAAAAAAAATTATATCCAATAAATCGAATTCAGTAATATATATATATATTGCAAGACACGCCTAAATAGAGATATCACACTTTTCCGCAATTTCCTTCTTAACCGGTATAAAGCGCCACTATCAATCTTCATTATCCGTTCTCTAGCAATTTTATTTTTCTTGTAATTTTCTCGTTTTATAAACGCTTCAGTTATGGCATCTACTTCCTCGGACACTGTATCGCCCGTAACTTCTATTAATTATAGACCGGCCGCGTCTTGTAATTCTCCGCCACGAGTTAGCCTGAAAACGTCGCTAACTCACCCCATCAAGTAAGCAAAGCCACAATTTTTTCAAAAACCTGGTACGTTGTAACTTATTAAAACTTGCTTTTTATGTTTGGGTTTAATAGCATCAGTTGGATCGTCCCGGAAGAGTTGATTGAGGGTCTTTCTTTGGACCCACTTTCTGGAACGATAGACCTTTTTGATGTATATACTACTGCGTCTCTTTATCAACATTATTATGAAAATGTGAGAAATACTTCTCAAACTTTACAAAGACGTAGCTCTCGTACATATCAACATCCTACTTTAATAGGTAACCTGGCATTAAGTTCATGTCCTGGTAAAAAAGTTCGACTCAGTGGTCCAGTAAGAGGAAGAGCAACAATTGACCGTGATTTAGATTTGGATTTTCAAAGATTAAAATCTTCAGACATATCGATGATCATATGGTATTTTAATATTTTCAAATCAAAGTTTCAATGCTATAATGCTATATTATAATTGTTATATATACCTAATATATATATATATATATATATTTTATTATATGGGTAAATAATATAGTTGCCTTAATGACGAGGAATTAGCATTTTTGGGAGTACCATGGCCAAAATATTGTGAATTGGCTCAAAAGCACAATTTGCAAATCATTAGGTAAGTCAGTTTATATTTTACTTCTTTAACTATTTTATGTTTTATAATTGAATTTACCATTTTTTGATTTTTAGAATACCGATGGTTGAAGGTGGTTGTCCAGATACTTTAGATCAGATGGACCAGGTTGTAATGCAAATGGATCGTCATATACAATCGGGTCAAAGAGTTCTGGCTCACTGTCGTGGTGGTTAGTGGTATCTTCATTCCAATCTTGTTTTATGTTTTTAATTCCACCCTAAATAAAAATAATTTTATTTCATTTATTTTTTATGTAGGCGTTGGGCGGGCCGGCTTAGTGGCATGTTGCTGGTTACTTAAAACACAATTCTGTTGTGACGCTGATCGTGCAATACGGTTCGTAAGAATGAGAAGAAGTCCGAAAGCCATTGAAACTATACAGTATGTACTTTGTACTTTGTTTTGTATTTTAAATTTATGCACTTATTATTATTATTATTTTTTTTGTCAATAGACAAGTGGATTTCATTGTAAAATATGCAGATTATACGAATCGGAAACCACTGTCACATCATAGATCACATGATGTGAACAAGGTTGCACTCAACACTGTAACTAAATTAACGCAATAAAAAGAACCCGCTTATACCGTGTGTTAGAAAGTTGTGGGGAAGCTGTGATCTATGCTGAAAGTTTTACGCCTTGTGTCAAAGAAATCTCTGGATTATTAGTTAGTCTGGAACTAATGATACTGGAATGATATCTTTTTAATGAGCATTTCGTACATATCACTGTATATATATATTTATATATATTATCATTCATATAATGATATATGAACAAATAAGATTTACATAGATAAAAAAAGTGATATTGACACATTTTTTTTTTCTTTTTTTTTTTTTGCATTAAGAGATTACAACTAAGTACAATGGGTTTTTACTTTTTTTTTGTTACTAGTTTTCAATTTTGGAAAAATAGTGAACAACTTTGTTTTTATTATTATATATTTTCATCCTAATTTTTTATGGATTAGGAACATAACTTTAAAAAGAAAAAAAAATGTATTCCATCTTTGATTATCAATGTGTGTAATATATATTTAATTGTACCACCAACTCCTTTGGTTTAATATTTAAAATTGACGCAGTGTTGAATTTTTGTTTTAAGTTGAGAAATTCGATTAGATCAATTTTAAACACTGGATAAGATAATGTTAATTATGAAACTAATCCTTTGGTCCTTGATCTGTTAATAATTTCTCCCTGCTATTACTATCTATCCATTTGGAAGGAGGAACTAGTACACATTTTATTTCTTCACAAAGAGGAACAGTTTTCTCTTGAACGTTCTCAAAAAACCTTAGGCCAGTAGCTCTCTCCAAAGCATCAAGCGGAACCACGTAATCCGTAAGTGGAGTATCATGCGGTATATACTGGTTTGGTAACAAGAAACAGCCAAGAGCATACAATTTTCCACTTGGACCATTATCTTCTTTAACTGCTAATATTACTTTAAAAAAGTGTGTTGGAACGGAAACGTTTGGAGGATTGCCGATGAGTTGATATTTCACATACCATTTACCTTATGAATAATAGAGACATTGCATTATTATAAAAAGCAGTTAATATAATGAAAAGTAGGATGTTAATTAAACTTGAACTTAATCAGGATCAAGTTCAGTCCTTAATATAAGTTTAAATAAATTTAAACTTGTATGGACTGAATTATTTAACATCCATAATGGAAAGACTTTCATTTACCATCTTCCTTATCCTCATATGGTAAGTAAGCCGGGCCTGTAAATACGTAAACATCTGTAAAGAGATCTTGGCGTACAAGTCTTCTACAAAATCCTTCAAGAAATGCCCAATCTATCATAAGTAAAAAGGGTTGAATAAAAAGATTATAAACATAAAAAAAGACTAATTTTTTCACCCTACATGATATCATTATATTGTATGATTTTCATAAGAATTAATAAAATTAGGGCTTTAGTTTTTTAGGGTGCTAACCATTTTAATTAGTGTACCAAATACTAAAAATTTAGACCAGGTGATATCATCTATGGTGAAATTAATAAAAAAAAACATACAATCTCTATTAAATCCATTCCCAACTTGAGGAGCAATATTTGTCAAATAAAAAGTTTCATTCAAAGCTTCTTGTGAAGTTCTAGCATCAGCAGCCGGAGCCATGTGACCTCTATCATATCCTGATTTAAAATAATCAACCAACTTTACATTAAACTTTGCTGGAATCTCTGGATCTTCTTGAAATTTTGAAAATTTACGATCTACATTTTCTCCAATTTGCAGAGAATCTTTTGTTAAATGCTCAAATACCTAATCAGCACCGATGTGAAATAAGCAAATACCTAATCAACACCGATGTGAAATAAGCAAATATTTATGGATATGTATCTCCTGCATAATAAAAGAAACTTTACCCAGTTTGGATGACGAAGTCTCCTATTATATGAAGCGTAATACGCCTTTCTTGGGAATGCATCATTAATTGGCCCTGCAAAAAAAGTAATTAATTTTTTTTTTCATATTTTAATATAATGTTAGGATAAAATGGTTATTAAATAATAACAATGAAGCCTATCTTCACTGCTTACCCTTTTAACTCACCAGGATATTCTAAATGAATCGGAACTCGAGGTGGCCATTCTTTTTCTTTTGAGCTGGTTATAGGTGACCATTCTTTTAGTTGCTTCGACTTGCTCAAATAATAACCAATAAGAGCACCCAAAGCCGTTCCACCAAAAAAGAATTTAAATCTCCCGGGCATTCGTTTTGACATAATGAAACGATACTGTATTAAACAAGGTTATGTGAGTTTGAGGAAAGAAAAATATTGATGTTTTTAAATTAGGTTATCAGTTATCGTTATATAAAGATGATGATATGCCAAATATCGGTGGAAGTTGATTGGCTCATAATCAATTTTTGAATTGTATATCAATCAGATGACATCTGTGACAGATTAAAATGAAATCGGATTAAAATGAAATTTTTCTAAAATTTTTTAGAGGACATTTTTTGGGGGTTTTTTTAGCATTAGAGTTAGGGTTATTAATAAACGAGTATATGTGGGTTTTATAAGCTTTAAAGGTGTGCAAAAGAGGTCCCTAGTTTCATTTTAATCTGATTTCATTTTAATCTGCGACAAGTAATATAGAAACTAACCGATATCTTAAAATTTCGATTATAAATTGGTATAAACTATACCTCACCCTAGTCTCAAAACCCACCTTTACGCTAATCATAAGCAAAGGTTTTGATTGGATGTTACAAATTACAGAATTAATAATAAAATTATAATCTGACATTTATCACCTGATTTTTTAGTGGGGAGGGGGTCAGAGGGACTATATAATAATATACAAAGTTGTCACGTTTACTATGTTTGTTCTATCGGCCTCTAATTCTATTCACATTTTTCGTTGTTCTATTATAAATTTTTAGAATTAAATTTTACTAATTAAATATAATAATATTTTAAATTTATTACTACTAATGGTCTAACAATATATATTTAAATAATTGCAAATTATTAAGAAAAATTTTTTTAATATAAAGACAAAAAATCAAGCTTTTGTTCTATTGTTCTATTTGCCAATCCTGATAATAGTATTGTTAGTCAATCAAAATTGCCCAAGATAACTATATAAAATTTTTAATAATAATAATAAAATATAAAAATTTTATTTTATATTAATCTCTGGCTATGATTTTTTCACAATTACTAATCCAAATTAGATAAAAAAATTTTTGAAGATATAAATAATATTTGGCTATAATGTATTAAAATTTTAGCCAATTTGGATTAGTAATTTTTAAGAAATTGCTTAACCAGACTTAGACTCAATTATGGTTTGATCTGAATCTGGTCTGAAGTTTATAGACTGGTCTAAGTTTGAATATCTTTATATGTATTTTTTGGTGCTGAACAAGTTTATTTAGTGCATAAAGTTAGAATTAATTTGTAAAATTTTGTTAAAAGAAATATGAAACATAATGTTTCACCCTTGAACAAATGATGAATAAAGATATTTTTTTTTACATGCATAGAATTTTATTAATAAAATTTTATAAAATCTTGTAATTCACAATTTTTTTTTATTATTTAATTCTAATTTTATGCACTAAGTAAACATGTTTAGCAGTTAAAAATACATCAAATCAGTATAATTATTTTTATTTTACTTAAAATTTAGAAAATAGATACATAATTTTGGATTTTTGATCAAAAAAGTCAAATTTAAGTATTTTTTTTCTTCAAATTTCAAGTAAAATAAAAACAACTTTGCTAATTTAATATAATTTTAGGTGCTAAACAAGTTTATTTAATGCTTTAAGTTAGAATTAATTAGTAAACTATTATGAATAATAAGATTTTATTAAATTTTATTAATAAAATTTTATATTCGCAAAATTTTACTAATTAATTCTAAACTTGATATATTAAGTAAATTTGTTCAGTACCTAAAAATATATCAAATTAGCAAATTTGTTTTTATTTTACTTGAAATTTGAAAAAGGTGCCTAAATTTTGATTTTTTTGATCAATAATCCAAAATTATGCTTTTATTTTCTAAATTTCAAATAAAATAAAAATAATAGTAATGCATTAGTCTGCCAGTCCCTAAAAGGACTATTAACATAGGACCCCGGACATCTCTGATATATGTCATATTTTTTTTTAGCAAATTGATTCAAATTTGATTTAAGGTCCAAATTTGAATTTTAGCAAATTCAAGTTAATTTTAAAACAGGTCATAATTGAATATTTTAGTGAATTACTAAGATTTTACACATGTTATATTTTATTTTTAGCAATTTATTCTTTTTTGGGAGAATTACATCGAGAAAATAAAAACATTAAACAATAAATAAATAAACAAATAAATAAAGTAAAAAAAGCATGTTATTTTTTTTATTTACTTTGTTAAAAAAAGATTTGTACACTATATGTATTATTTTTTTTTTTTATTTTATATATTACGCAGATTTGATTAGTACCCGTGAAAATAAATAAATAAATAAAGTAAAAAAATGTTATTTATTCTTTATTATTATTATTATTATTATTACAATAAATAAATAAATAAAGTAAAAAAAACACAGTTTTTTTATTCACTTTTTTTATTATTATTTTTTTTATTCCGATTTTTTTATTTATTAATTTAAAATTCGAAATAACAATAGAAAAATGACAGTGAGAATATAAGTAAATTTCCATTTATTCCC
>QKWP01000976.1:135821-186427 GCA_003550325.1 Gigaspora rosea
CGAAAACCTGTAAAAAAGCATGATTATGTGAATATGTATATCGTTTATTTATTTTTTAAAAAATTTTAAAAATTTGCAAAAATTTGCAAAATATTGCGAAACAATGTGAAAATATCAAAATATTACCTCCTGCACGCATTAGTTTATTGATCTGCATGAGTACGCGACCCCTGTAGGGGGTAATTTGCATTTTTTTTATTTGCAATATATTTCGAAATATTTCGAAATAATAATCGTAATATTACCGTAATATAGTGTAATATATTGCATAATATGCCGTATCAATCGTAAGATTTCCATAATATTACGGGCCATAATATCTTACGTAAAATTACGTATATATAATTCGCTGATGTTATTTTTAATTAATTTAATATATTTTATATTAATATAACACAAATCTATAACGATCTTGGGATTCCGTGATCATAATTTAACAATTTAGATTCATTAGAATCGTCTTACTAAGACGAGCATTTTGGTAGTAAAATCATCTAAAATGGATCACTGGTTCACAAGTTATTCAATGTTAAAGTTTATAAGAACTTTAATAATAATTTTTAATTGATCAACCAGAGAATGGCGAAATGTGGCGTTCTTCTATCTAAAGTTTTTTTCTTACTAAGTTAACGATACATGTCCACTAATTGAAAGTTGTAGAGCTCGTTGAGACGCATCTAACAGTGGTTAGATCAGCCCAGTGGGTGGTGAGTTATCGTCAAAAAACGATTGGCCGACTATATAAAAATCCGTGACAGAAATTTCATATAAAAATCACTATAGGCGAAATGTGGCGTGCTTCCATCTAAAAGTTTTTTTTTACTAAGTTAACGATATATGCCCACTAATTGAAAGTTGTAGAGCTCGTCGAGACGCATCTAATGGTGGTTAGATCATCCAAATCGGTCTAGTGGATGGCAAGATATCGTCGAAAAACGATTGGCCGACTATATAAAATCTCTATGTAAAACAATGTTTGTTGATGCATATCTAGAATCTGTGCCCGGTTTTTTGGTCACGTGATGTAGATCAGTGATATCCACGATGATATCACCACGTCACCTCGCTTATGTCACAAACTCTCATCGCAATACTATTCTGATAAATTATCGGGAGAAATTGACCTCTTATAAAAAAGGTATTCTGTGAAAATTACTGAAACTTATTCCGCCCCAAATGCACATACATGCACCCATACTAGAAGCCAATATAACCCTCACATGACCCTCCAATCATTCAAAAAATTCAAATAAAACATCTATGGTTATATTAAGTTATGATTTTATTTTAATCGTATAAAAGTCGATTTATTTAAAAATTCATATTAAATTATATTTACAAGTTTATAAGTAAGAACATATAACCATCAAAGGACCATATATTCGTTTGATATTTTAAATTAAATTAATGTTAAATTTGTGCAATAACAAAGTCTAATCACTTTCCTAAATATATGTATACCTTTTGTTTCAATCACTTAAAATTAACTTCAGATTATCGAACTTAATGCATAATATAATATCGATCTGACAATACTTGGCTTAACAAAAATTATATTCCTTTAAAACTTCGCCAGTATTTGATGCAAATTGTAATTGTAATGCAATTGTAATATCGAATATTTAAATAATAAAAAAGCCATTCTATATTACCTGATCATCTGATGTCAGAGTTCGAAATGATGACTACATCGTTATGTAATGATGACTACATTTTTAATGCAAAATTTCTCAGATTGTCATATGCAAAAAGACATAAATTCAAAAATGTTCTCATTGCTAATTTTTATTTTTACCTTTCTTGTACTAGATCATTTAATCAACCTATTATGCATGGCGTCAAACTCAAATAAAGATAGCATATCATATATTTCTTTATCAGATAGTATCGAACACCAACATATCACAGATATTAATTTCGTTACCTTGGAACGTGCTTTGCCCTTAAATTACAATTATGTTATTGATTCGTTCAAAGCGATACAAGCACTAAAATTTTTGGGCACATTTCCTGAACCATTTGAGGCAAAGTTTCGTGCGAACATTTACACAGCTGATAAAATCAAAGTATGGCTTGAGGAATTTTCAGATTTACACAAGACCACGATGAGAGAAACATGAGGTCGGGCTATTAAAGGAGTAAAATACCTTTATTCCAAACGGTTTCACTATGCTCACAGTCATATAGTAAAGCTGAAACAAGGTCATAAAGTAAAAAAAAATCATGAAAATATTGACCCTAAAGAAAAAGAAAAAAGTGAAATAATTAATACACGAAAACGGGATACTGAATGTCCAGCAATACTTAGCATACAGTTAAGGAACATATCTGATACATATCCTTGTATAATTTCTTTGCTATTTTACCACAATCACCCTCTCGCATCCAGTCATGCTATGAGTTTTCGACCTATATGTAATGAAACAAAGGATGCATTTTTTACCCTTTTTCATGCGGGACATGGTCCTGCTAGTGCTTATCATACATACATGGAGGAGATACAATTAAAGTATGATAACGATGAGGAAGTGTTAGCTGATAGAGCTATTTGCCAACAAAAACATGATATTTATTACCTTCACAAAAAGTTTCTTGATCAATCCGTTGGTGCAAGAAATGGAAAAGAAATGTTTAGTTGGCTAGCCAAAGAAGTCGAAGTGTTCAACACTAATGAAAGGGGATGTGCTTGGATGCAACCGTACATTGCTCCAACAAGTATCGAACCTGGGCAACCACTAGTTCTTGTAGTTATAACAAACCTAATGAAGCGTTGTCATTCCTTACAGCAAGCTGGTGAATTGATATATATGGATACTACAGCCAGTCTCGATGCTCTTAATACTCCATTAACTCTTCTTTCAACAAGTACACCCATTGGAAGTTTACCTCTTGCTGCAATACTTACTTCAGATGAAACAGCATTCACTTTCACAGAGGCTTTGAAAATTTTAAAACGTATAATGCCATTAGAAGCATTTAACGGACGTGGACCTATAATTGGACCTAAAGTTATTATGACAAATGATTGTAAAGCGGAGAGAATAGCACTACATAATGTTTGGGATAAAACAATTTTGTTACTATGTGTTTTTCACTTTTTACAAGCAATATAGAGGTGGTTATGGGACGGAAAGCATGGAATTAATATGAATAATCGCGTCATTCTTATTGGACATATGAAAAAGATTGTTTTTGCAAGAACTGAAGCCAAGCTTGAGGAAGAATATACAAAATTCACAACAAATCAAGTATACTCGAAATATCTTCATTTTCAATGGCATTTTGAGGTTATGTGGGACCGGCGCAAGGAATGGGCCATCGCATTTCGTCAACAATTACTAGTTCGCGATAATCATACGAATAACTTTGCTGAAGCAGGAATCCGAATTATAAAAGATGTTATATTTGATCGTATCCAAGCATTTAACATAGTGCAAATATTTCACTTCATTGTTAATACTATGGATCTCTATTATACACGTAAGTTGCTTTCTGTGGCCCATAATAGGCTCGATAATTTCATTGCACTCTGTTTTCGTCTTTCTGGCTGAAAAATTGGAACAAAGAATGATATTAAGATTATTAGTTATGACACAATAACATTTGAACATCGAAGCAGTAAAAATCCAGATAAATGGTACTTTGTAGACATGCAACTTGGAATATGCGAGTGCAATACAACAGAGGCGCCATGTAAGCACCAATCTGCAATATCTACCTACTATCGCGTATGCAGATTAAACCAAGTACCCATAATGTCTGCAAGTAGTCGGTATCAATATGCCTACCTTGCACTTGGAGAAAAACGTAAAGAACTAAGCTTTTACGCAGATCTTCACCAAGAGAAAATTGATCGAGAAAAGTCTTCATATTCGACTGTAGAATTTGCAACTTTAAAAAATCATAATTTAATAAAAAGGTCTGATAATAAAGAAAATATGCTGCCTGAAGCTTTGACCCTTATATCCTTGCAATCTTTAATCAATGAAGCCATCGGTGAAGAAAGAATTGCTGACAGTCATACTGAAAATGATACTAAAGACAGTAGTGATAATATTAATGAAAGTGAAGACCATAATGGTGGCAGTGAAGCTGATGAAAATCTCTATCAGTTGGCCTTAAATGAATTAAAATGGTTTTACAATGACTTAGAAAATCTTTGTGAGAAAAATGATCCTGCGTGAAATAAAGGTATATGCAAATTTATTAGCACTTACAAGAAACGTTGTTTAGTCCAGCATTAATTGAGAATCGTCCAAATGGTGTTTGAAATTGAAGATTATCAATAAGATTTACTTAACGTAGTACATATGCAAATGTATGCAATGGAACTTTCTAAATTTATTTCTACGTATATTTGTAATTGAATTATGCGAATTATTCAAAAGAAAGTATTGATATACAGTATAGATATATAGATTTACGCATATGTATCTGCTAAAGAATATGAATTTCAAATATTCAAATATATAAAGCATGCATTTAATAATTTTTATAATAGGTATCATTTTCAATAATGATGTTCTATTTATTCAATTATATAATTTGTTTAGAAGTTATTGTTAGAAAGTTCTATCGCTAGTCTGTAAGATCTTGCATATGTAAAATTTTTACAAAAGGTTGTACATACTGTACGTTATGAGGGTGGTAATATATACCTTACGTTTAAATAAGTATACTAATTCAAGTATCTATCTGGGGGCTAATATTTCTATAATTTCGTATAACTCAACGAAGTTAAACTCTAAATTAGTTTGACTAATTGAGCTAATTAAATTAATTCAATTAATTGGATAAATGCGACTAATTAGATAAATGTGAGAATCAACTTTCCCAACCTTCAAACCGGGTGAAACAGGTAATTCGTAATTTTGGCTAAATTCTATCTGAGCCACCACAGCTAAATATACTTCGACTCATGATGCGTGCGACGTACGTACTGTGCAAGAAATTTAAAAGACACAATTACACCTTATAGAGACAAAATTAAATACTTAAATTTTAATGTGTAACTTGATTAAAGGTTACAAATTACGCCAAGTAAAATTCATATTTCTTCAAATCGGCTTCAATAAAATATTTACACATTTTATAGTTTGATGATTTAGAATTTCAATGTCAAGTGTTTGTCTTTATAAGGTATTACTGTGGTATTAGATTTCTTGCATTGTGCATACAAAGAAAAATTTATTTCGAGCCACAATAACAATGTACGTATGTACTGTCACAATTCGAAATTGTGACATTAGAAGAATATTAGTTTACCACCCAATTTGTAAATAGCAGATAGAACTTCTCTTTATTTAGTATAGATTACTTTATTTCTATTACTGTATAATTCATTAAATGTTAGTCAAAATTTGTGTAAACTTATAACACGTTAACGTGTACATGTTAAGGGGCGCGGATTACGAACTTTCTCGATAGGACGATGATGTGCTAGGCTTAATTGTATCATCACGTAGCGTGTTAAACAACACGTTAACATGCCAAACAACACTCTAACGTGTTGTATATTAAGTGCAAATATAAATAAGCGAATGAATTTGACTTCAATAAAGAGATATAATACAATAGAATAAAAAAAAAATACAATATAGAAGTTTCCTCCGATTTTACTTAAAAAACGTAAAGGACGTAAGATAGTGTAGCGCTTAAGAGACCTTTATTCGAGTAAATCAGAGACTTATCTCCTAGTAACAATTAAGTTAAATTGGTTAAACCTATACGTTCTCCCACCATAATAGTTACAGTACGTATGTCTCATGTAAATTTTGATAATCAAAATTTCTGGTGATAATTAAATGAAATGTTACATGATCTACATCACGTGACCTAAAACCGGGCACAGATTTTAGATATGCTTTGTTGATATAGAGATTTTATATAGTCGGCCAATCGTTTTTCGACGATATCTCGCCATCCACTGGGCCGATTTGGATGATCTAACCACCGTTAGATGCATCTCTACGAGCTTTAGAACTTTCAAGTAGTGGGCATGTATCGTTAACTTAGTAAGAAAAAAACTTTTAGATGGAAGCACGCCACATTTCGCCTATAGTGATTTTCATATGTAATTTCCGTCACAGATTTTTATATAGTCGGCCAATCGTTTTTCGACGATATCTCGCCATCCACTGGGCCGATTTGGATGATCTAACCACCGTTAGATGCATCTCTACGAGCTTTAGAACTTTCAAGTAGTGGGCATGTATCGTTAACTTAGTAAGAAAAAAACTTTTAGATGGAAGCACGCCACATTTCGCCTATAGTGATTTTCATATGTAATTTCCGTCACAGATTTTTATATAGTCAGCCAATCGTATTTCGAAGATAACTCGCCATCCACTAGACCGATTTGGATGATCTAACCACCATTAGATGCGTCTTGACGAGCTCTACAACTTTCAATTAGTGGGCATGTATCGTTAACTTAGTAAGAAAAAAACTTTTATATGGAAGCACGCCACATTTCGCCATTCTCTGGTTGACAGGTGGATTAGGGCAGTGTCACTTATCACCTGATTATTTTTTATCAGAGGCCTACCCCCCTTCCTCTTTCTTAATATATAAATAGTCAGGTTCTTATATATAATTTCAACTTTTTTTACTCACCTCCCCCCCTAAAAAATCACCTGATTTTTGTTATTCCCTTTATCAAGTATATACAAAACTAATATAATTAAAGCAATACAAATTTATAACGATTTTGGGATCCAGTAATTGGATTTTAATGATTTTAGGCTCGTTGGAATTGTCTTATTGAGACGAACAGTTTGGTAGTAAAATCATCCAAAACGAATTATTAGTTCAAATTTTATTTAATATTAAAGTTTAAAAATTTTTAAAATTTTAGCCAATCAAAAGTTATCTACTATTAGGACCTGATAATTTTCTGACCTCCCACCCACCTAAAAAATCAGATGATAAATGGCGCTCCCCTAACTACTCACTTAGGCAACATTGAAATTTAAACAGCTAATTATAATAATTTGGATAATTTATATCCCTCCGAATGATATTGAGACTCAATAAAGGATTCAACAAAGAGTTGTACTTGATTTCACAAAGCGAAAAGGCAACACGAAATTGATAATAGGGGGGATCTAAATGCAAGAGAGGACAAGATAACGAGAATTGATGATATGGAAATAGATTGTAATGCAACATCAAAGTTTGTATACTCCTCTCTTACAAAATATCTAAAGCGTATAGGCTTTGCAAATACATTAGACTTCTAAATCCCCACAGCAAGAAATATACTTAGACGAACAGAAAGTATAGTTCAAGAATAGATTATATATGGGTAGACCAAGATATTAAGAGCTTAGTATGTGAGAGTGATATAGCCAATATGGAATACTGCACGGGGTGTGATCACTAGCTCATTTGGGCCAGAATTTTCACAAGCCTACTGATAGGTACCAGATCCCACGGAGAGCAAAGAAGAGTGAATTTAGAGGAAAGACATATATACCTATACGATAAAGCGGACAAGGAGGTCTGGAAAAACTATAGGAGTCTGCTCGACAAATACGTTCTAGAAGACTGGAACAAAGAGAAGAAGATGAAGGAGAAAAATGGGAATCTAAATAAGAATAGTGTGTCAGAAACATCAATTAACGAAGCATGGGAGAAATTGGTCCTATGGATAAACAGAGCCGTGAAGAAAACTATCTCATGCAAAAAGGTCAAAAACACAATTGAGGAAAAACAAAAACTTGTGACCTGGAACCCCAGATATAGATGGCTAAAGGAACTACGGAAGATTTGTAGACGAGCAAAAAAGAATTTAGGCAACACAATAAACAGGAGTCGGGATCATGGCAACAATAGCCAAAATAAATAGTCATAACGATACCTGCATCCCATTTATAAACACATGCTGGACACAAGAATGGCTTGATTAGGCGTGAACATGGAGTAAAATAATTGAAAATAAGATGGTATCAGAACAAAGAGTAGAAAAGGAAAAAGAAATTAGAGGATACGTAAAAAGGAGGTTTGGTATGATAGGTAACGAGGAAAAGAGAATACTAAACAGCATATTAGAAAGGCCCTGGCAGAAAATAAAGATCGAAAGAATTCTCATCGAGGACAATGATAAAGAGGATGGCACACAGCTAATTCATGAACCGGACAAAGTAAAAAGGGTAGTTGCAGACTATTACAAGAAGCAATACAACAGTCCCAGTCCTACAAAAGGACAACCATCAGAAGATTGGCAGCAAGAATACAGCCCAAAGAAATGGATTCATGAGGAATGGTACTATCCAGTGCTACAAGAGATAGAACCTCAGGAGTGGGAGAACGCCATGGCCAAAACTTCAAATAACTCAGCCCCAGGAGCTTCAGAAATTGGTTACATCCTCCTGAGAAACATAGGCCCACGAACCAAAGAGTTTATTTTAAAACTCCTGAACGCAATCCTAAAAGAAGGAATCTACCCCAGAAAATGGAAGATCGAATGGTATTTCCTATACCAAAAATTGTGGAATGGGATCTAAACATGCAAAAAATGCGACCCATAATACTACTGGAGGCAGCCAGAAAATGCTTTATAAGAATATTACAGATGAGGTTGAGTAAAATAATAGTAGAGAAGCAGATTCTCAAAGGACTCAACTTTGCAGGACTTCCTGGAGAAAGCACTCAGAAGCCTTTACATATCATAAACAATCTCATTGAGGAAGCAAAAGAAAAAGAAAAAGAACTATAGATCGTCCTTCTTGACATTAAAAAAGCGTTCGACTTAGTACGACTCGGCTACCTTAAAGAAGCGATGAAGAGAATTAAATTCCCACCCCAACTAGTACACATACTAATAGATCTCTTTGACAATAAAGAAATCAAAATAATTACAAAATTCGGTCTAATGGAAGGTTTTCGAGCAAAAGAGGGAATAGACCAAGGGAAAGTGATCTCCTCTTTGCTTTGGGGGATATATTTCGATCCTTTACTAGTGTATCTCCAAAAAATGAAAGTTGGGGCAAGGATAGAGGTGGAATGGTCTACAAATCCTAGAAACGATCAAGTGCGAAAAGATGAAATAGTAGTTGGCGGGCTCGTATACGCTGACGATACAGTTTTAATGGCAGAGTCCAAAGAAGAAATCCAGAGAATAATAGATATAGCCGAAGAATTTTTTGAGGTTAACTCAATCGAGCTAAACCTAAAGAAAACGGAAATTGTAGTTTACGGCAAAAAAGTGGATAGAAGCACTACATCA
Source organism: Gigaspora rosea (assembly GCA_003550325.1). NCBI lineage: Eukaryota > Fungi > Glomeromycota > Glomeromycetes > Diversisporales > Gigasporaceae > Gigaspora > Gigaspora rosea. The sequence goes on from QKWP01000976.1 coordinate 145,051, forward strand.
CTTCTATTTTGTAAAGGAAAGCAAGAGGTTCTAATAAAAAAGGAAAAAGACCTAACTCGATACCTTGGAATCTGAATAGCGGCAAGAGGTAGTAGAAGAAGCACAAAAATAAGACTTAAACGTGAAATAGCAGAATTAGCACATCTGATAAAGCCCAAAGAAATCTCTATTAAACAAGCCAAATACATCAACAACAAAATACTGCTACCCAGACTGGAATATAAACTGAACCTCATCCTTTTAAACAAACAAGAGTGTGATGTTATACAAAGCCCAATGGCGCAGGTAGTAAAGTGGAAAACAGAGATAGAAAGAACCCTAATGAACTCTCTTATGTACCACCCTAATATTGTAGGCCTCAAATCACTTTGGCAGAGGCACTGTGAGCACTCAATAACGGAATAGTTAATCAGACTAAATAACCCAAAACTTGCAGGAGAGACAACGAGATTAAGACTCAAGGCAGCGCAACTGGAACTGTGCTCTACAGAGCCGATTTGGCTACTAAATGTGGACCAAATAAATAGAGAAAAGTGGCTAAATAATTTAAACGCTACAATTTTAGACATAGCAAAGACGTTAAAAATCTCAATTGAAAGTAAGCTGAACGAGAATGACTGGCGAATCATGCATCTTCAGAATAAGGACATGGAGATCAAAAAAATTCTGAAGATGAATAAATGGCGCGGAAGTATGCAAAGTATCAAGAGACTAAAGATCTGGTATCTGGGACAAATTACAACAAGGAGGAACCATTGTTTACTAACCTAGTAGCAAATAAAGAAAATCAGGAATTACCTAACCAAAGGGCGAATCCCAAACTGGTTCCGAGCGGTAGAACAAATAGTATTAACAAATAAGGAAACAAGAATAATTAAGCCAGAGTTCCAGACACCTTCTAGCGATAATGGCCTTTTGATACAGGAAAAAAAGAAAAAAATCTCAAGGAAACACTTGAAAAAGGAGTGGATCCTAGAAGTCGACAAGAGAGAAAACAAACTGATACTAGATAGAGTTATAGACAAGCGCCCAAATTCGCAAGTCAAAATTATGGAATGGGAAGAGAATGATAAAGAGAACCAGCATAGCTCAAAAAGAAAGGACCCCGCAAGAAGAATTAAGGAAAAATAAACCAAGACAGAACAATACTGAGCCGTAAGGAGATAAACAACATTGACAACTGGATTAAAAGAGAAACCGGCGGCTGGCAGATTTTAATGGATCTTGATAATTTAAAAGAAACGCAAGATCTAAATATATCAGTTAAAGAAGAAAGTAACATGATGCATATAGAATGACTAGAAACCTGGGATATCGTTAGCATAAGAAAAACGGTCTCGAGCGAAAAGAAAAAACAAGAGCTTGAAGGAGCACTACTCTTCAACGAGAAATTAAATAAGCTTTCATTTTACACGGACGGCTCACTTGGAAATACAGGAGGGAAAGGCTGTAGGGCAGGTTATAGTATAGTACAAATAGATGAGAATAATGGAATAGTTAAAAAAACGAAAGGTAGAATCGAAGGGTAGTTCTCATCTACAAGGTCAGAACTAACAGGTATCCTAGAAGCCTTACTAATCTCTCCCTCTTCAAGCTCTGTTGATATCTACACAGATAGCCAAGCAGCAATCCAAAGCATAGAAAGTTTGGAAAGTCTCAATTCACACAGAAGCTGGTATAAGATTAAAAATAGCGGTTTATTAGGCAAGATTAAAGAGAACATAACAGGCAAAAAACTGAATCTAACCCTACATAAAGTAAAGACACACTCAGGAATATCACTGAACGAAAGAGCAGACGTTTTAGCAAAGGAGGCGACATTGCTACCAGACCAAACAGTAATAAGGATGGAAGCTACGAAGGGGTTCCTATACACCCCTACCTGGCAAGACTTTCGAATAGAAGTTCCGATAAGAAAATTTGTTAAAAGATTAATATAAGGCTAATGGACCTTCTTTAGACACCAAAAAGATGAATCATATACCAGAAGGGATGAACATAAGGATTGGAGAACCTTTAGAAGCCTATGGCGTAACATCCAAAAAACAAAAGCTCTTAATAAAAAAGACAATAAAAGATAGCCATTTATGGTAAAAGCAATCAATGGTTCTCTTCCTATCCTGATAAAAAGATCACGTGATCAATCCAATCTGTACCCAAGCACTAAGTATCGGAAATGTATAACAGAGGAGGAAACTTCAGAACATCTAGTCACGTGTACTTCGGACTTAGAATTTTGAAACCAGGAAGAGACAGAAATAATCAAGAAAATTTGGGCCTTATTACCAAGTGAAGAACAACACAAGATAAGTTGGTAGCACTTACTAAAAACCTTGACTAACGGAGACCTACCTCCCGATCAAAGAAGAATCCTTCTAATGAGAGGTATTATAAAACTGGAAGTCAGAAGAAAGTTAGAAGAGTGCGGCCTGAGTAATAAAACGATTAGCCAGATACTACTTTCATGGTTAGAAGAGAGGACATCGAGTTTTCAAACAAAGGTATGGAACGAAAGATGCGAAAAGACTGTAAACTGGAAAAAAGAAGTAGGAATTTCCGCTAAGAACAAAAGGAAGAAGAGTGAAAAGAGAAAGTCCCGTAACCTGGAAAAATTTAGCAACGCTAAAAACAAAGAAGACCAAACTAAGAAGAATTTAGATATCCAGAGTATGAAGAAAGGAGAGTGGAAAGAATGCTTCAGGATTACTTGTGATGAGGTTAAAAAGTAAATAAGAACAGGTGTATTTAGTTGGTGGAACTATAATTAATGCGATCATGACGGGCCTCAGAACCAAGTCAATGAACTCCTACATTGAGAATTACTCGATAAGGGAGGGAGACGAATTCTGAATTAGCAGGTCACGCACAGGTGCCTCGAGCAACCGGGTGAACTGTAGTTTAAGTGTAAGGTACAAAGTACTGAAAATAGTAATAGCATTAGATAATGTAACTATTTTTATAAATAAAAGTATGGCATGATTGCCAATTAAAAAAAAAAAAAAAAATTTAACTTACTCAATTTTATATATACCAGTTATGCATATTGCTGATTGCATATCTAAAATTTACAAAATTCTTTAAATTATTATTATTAAGGTTAGCATTTGTATTAAATGTTGGCAAGATATACAGTAAAATCAATTAAAAAAACTTTTAATTAAGCATAAAGGTAATTTTTTATACAAATTTTTAAGAAATAACTAATTTTTTTTTTTTTTTTTAGTTTAGAGGCCGTGTGCTATGGCCGAGATTTATTATGAGTTATAGTGATATAATATTTGTTACATGAATGAGGATACAACTAGCCACACGTGCACTTTTGGTGCCTAATTTAAGTAGTCCGCCCGAAGGTTCTACACTAGCTGCCATACCTACAACCCAACTACGGAAATTGTCTATTTAAACCCTCTGGTTCATAGTACTCCTATTACTACCTGACGCACTATATTTAATGCAGATGTTGTGGGCCACAACCCTTTTAGGTTCGACGACCTAAGGGCTACTTTACCCTTGCACAAGAGCCTACCGGAACACCTTCCATGTCCCATACATGTACCATTGCCCGGATTTGGTAACCAAGGCTACCTGCCCTTATTAGGTTCGTTCCGATCGTAGTATCCGCTTTCTCTGGCGCATACTGTAAGACCGATTTTCACTACCTTCTAACTCGGGTCTTGCCAAATGGAATCTTGTAGGTTTTTTCCGGTTCCCTGGATTTGCGATGTAACACATACATCATTGCGCTCGCAGGCTCCCATTCAAGATGGTGGAACCAAGGTTACAGGTTTAGCGCCCAACCGCTCATAAGCCACAATCACCGAACACAGATTTAACTTCAAAACGTCGCCGGTGGGATTCGAACTGTCAACTTGCCACTTGGGGGGTGACACCTTAACCACTTCTCTAAGGCACCACACCCTTTTACTAATTTTTTTTGGCAAGATAAGTTTTGAATTTTTTTTTTATTATATAATATTATACTTAATTTTGAAATCTAATTGGTAGTCTGGTACTAACCTGGTACACATTTAAACTTATTTCAAATGTAGACTATTAATAAATACTAAGATAGTTTAAATTTGTTAGTTATAATAGTTGAACATTAGAATATTTTATACTATAGTATAATATATTATTGTATGTATAACAGTTGCTTGCATATATAATAGATATTTTTATATAATAGTTCTTGTTTTATGCAAATATGCATGTTTTTAAAAGGTTTATACTGCAAAAGGTATGGTGCATATAATATAGGCTTGAACCAATATTATGTAATATTTATAATTATACAAAATAAAAAATAACTATAATTAATAATAATAATATTATAATAAAAAAAATAATTCAGGGTGTAGTGACTTAGAGAAGTTGGTAAGTTGTCATCCCATATGGAAGGTTGAGGCTTCAAATACTGTTCAAATCCTACTAACGACGCTTTGAAAAATAGATTTGTGTTCCAGTAACTGCTTCTTGTTGATCGGTTGAAAATTTTACCTGTAGCCTTGATACACCATCTTGAATAGGAGCTTTCAAGCATTGTTGTGTATCATTACATAAATAAAGCCAAAAAACTGGAGAAACTGAAACCCGTTTGGCAAGTCCTGAGTAAGGAGGTAACAATAATTTTCGACGGTGCTACCAAAACTGGAATATTGGAAACCAGACCCGGAGAACTGAATAAAAAAGACCTTTGAAGGAGAGGGTCCACCAACTGGCCGCCAAAGTTGCACCGGAAGAAAAGGACCTATGTTACAAAAGTAGGTTTCAAGGGAAGAAAAACCACATAATACCTAATACCAGGTAAATCGACCCTTTCGGGCTAACTGAATCGGAAGTTTAGAGTTTTCAAAAAAGGACTAGTATGAAGGTGATAGTGAGTATCAGGTCAAAGTGAACCTTACAAGGGCAGAAGTAGGTAACTTAGAGGTTCAAGGGAAGATTATGTGAATTAGGGAACTGCGGGCTCAAAAGGGTCCTACACCGTGGAATTAGGAACTCTGGAAGTTGATAACAGACTTAACAAGTATAGTACTACCCTGACCACAAATGTTGGCTTCGATAAATGTGCTGTTACTAAAAGTGTAGGTAGATACCTGTGTGGGACATGTTGCTATTCTACCAAAAAGTCAGCTGTTGAGTGCAATCCTCTTGCCACAGTTGCTGGCTCTTCGGGGCCAGACACAGATACTCGTATCTGGGGCCTTAGGTTTCGGGGAATGTCGACCCTTAATTCCTAATATAGGGCAACAATAAACTTATAGAAAGTCAAGGCGGAGGTGGAAGTTCACTGCGGAGAACTTGGGGGTTAGATTTGATATGCTGTTGTCTGGATTAACAGGGTTTGGCGGGGTGTATCGAAGTAAGAAAAAAAAATAATAATTCAACTCTCCTCAATAATCACTTGTACTAAAATTTTTACACAACAAAAGACAAAATTTGCTAGAGTAAGAAAAAAAAGTACTATAAAGTGATAGTTTTTATAAAGATTAACCAAGGTGTTTTTTTTTTTTTTTTTTTTTGAGGACTCACTTATATATTTGGCATGCAATTCAAAAGTGTTAGTATACAAAATAACTAACAGAAGGTAGCACCTTGTATACAAAATTTTAGAAAAAAAAGTCTTCATTAATAAAGCTCATTGTATATAGCTCACAAGAAGAATAGCAAATAAGTTTTTCAATACACTTATTAGAAAATTTAAAGGTTATAAAATAAAAACCTAATATAAATATTATATTTTCACTTTTTCTAGAGTTTTTTAGGAAATATTTTTACCAATGAAAAGTGAGAAATTTAGCACATTTTCTTTAAAAGATCTATATTGTTTACTAATTCCAAATTGGAACAGAAGTTATAAGAAATTCACAGTGCTGCTTATTGGGGTGGGGCGCGGATTAGTTAATCAAAACTATGTTAGTTAAATTGATCATTTTACTATGATCAAATTTTTTATCAGTGAAATTGAAAATCAAATTAAAAATCATTTTATGTAATTTAATTATAAAGAAAAAGCACCAAATACTAAAGGATTTACCTCAACTTTGTACTTATTTTTCCAACTTCTTTTGATTGAAAAATCTTCACAAGAACTATCACAATAAAGTTACGCCAAATTTTTTTGCTAAAGTTCACATTAGCTCTAATTTGCAAATATCAGATAGAATTATTTTAATAAAATTAATAAAATTTAAGATTTTATATTGATCGAATACTTAAAACCTTCACATTAACAAATCCTCAAGCGTAGTTTTATTCTTCTACACTTTTTTAACAACTTGTGAAACTTTCTAGGTAATATCATATTTTGTTGATGAGCTGAATCATTTTAAAGTAGACCGATTTTAATAAATATTTAATTTAAGGATGCCAAAATTTCTAAACGAAAGCAACAATCACGTGAGGCAAGCCAAGTTTCAGCAAATAAACGAAAAGCTGTTCTCCGTGAAAAAAATATAAATGAAATTAATCAAAAGATTTATGAATAATCAAATTTCAAGCAAGGAAAATCTTAATGACAGTGAGCGTGAAGAAAAAGCAAATAAATTATTTGATTATTTATTTGAACGAAAATAAATAATTAAATAATTAATATGCAAATAAATTTGTTCAAAATAATTAATATGCAAATAAATTGTTTGAAATAATTAATATGTAATATAACTGATTTACGTAATATGAAAAATGTTAAATTATATAGTTAGCTAATATAGGTTTGATTAATTAGTCCGTGCCCCACCCCAGCTGCTTATGTACAAGACAGGAACAAACATCAATCAATTGAAGAACTTTCCAGAAAATTCTTACAAGGTTAACTCTATCCCAAATATGATTTTACATATAATATGAACTAAATTTAAAGTAGAGCTGAATTTAAAAGTATTATATAATTTTTAAATATATTTTTTGTCAGTTTCATTTTTTTTTTTTTTTTTTTTTCTTTTCTTTCTTTTCTTATTTTATAGTTGTTTATTGTTGGTTTTTGTTTAGGTGAAAATAAATTACATACTTTTGATATAGCAGTAATGCAATAGTTACCTGTTACTATAAATTTACTAATAAATAAAGGCAGGATCATCTAATATAAAAAAAAATAAATAATTTTGTAAATTAATTATTTAAGCTTTATATTATATTATTACAGAAAATTTTTTTGCTTAGTTTACTCAAACCAAAGATATTAGCCATAATATCTAATATATTTTAAAATTTTGGCCATTAATATATTATACTAAAATTTGATGGCTAATTTTTTTTATTTAATGCAAATTTTTTATAATAAAAATTTTAAAATTTTGGCCACTTTTGGTCACATGATGTTTGTTCTAGCCTACATGCACCATATAATAAATGCAAAAACATCATAATGATTTTTAATATTGCAAGTTTTATTTATTAATAATAAATTAGGACGAATGTATTTGTTTCATCCTGTAACATGCGTATTTGTAACAGGTCAATTAGTACAACCAATAAAAACAACTAAAAATCCGTGTAACCCAAACCCTAACTCTGACTGTTATTGGCTAATACGAAGGTGTTACGTGTCACAGGCTGTTACAAGAACATTTATTCAATAATTTTTCATAATTAATTAATAATAAAAAATACAAGTTTTTCGTTTTTTGTATTATAAGAATAGAAGCAAAACCACCATTAGATGACTTTATAAAAATAAATAAGTTCGTAACGATTTTTGATATTATAATTAAATTAATAAAAGAGATGTAAACTTTGCGTTTGTCGATTATGATCATACAACTTTTTTTCAAAGTAAGGTGAAGAGTCCATATACAATATACATCTATCCATAACCCATTCGCCAATACCAAGAAAGCTTTCTACAATATTTCTAATTGGTTTGTTTCTGATTCGTTCTGTGGGAAATCTAACAAAGAAAATATATATAAATATATATATATTTTAACGATAAAATGATTAAACCTTTAAAAAACAAAAATAAAAACTTACGTTAACCCAGCAGACCTTTTAATACCAGCAAGTATTGCTGAAATAAGGACTGCATCAGTGGCATAATGAAGAATTCTACCAATCCTCATTGTTTTATTAACAATATATATATTAAAGTCTAAGGATATCTTTAACAAAATGTAAAGGTGTATTTATGACTGTTATATATAAAGGAAGGATAAAATATGATGATATTTTTGTTATATATATTTATTGTTATACGTATAACAGGTAATAATTTTGTTACTTAATCAATGATATAAACTAGATCAAAATCCGATTTATTACGTCCATTTATATAAATAAATGCTAGGAATTATAAGTCCGAAACAATATCTGGAGTTAAAAAATTACCCAAAAAAAATATCAGATATACTTATCGTGCATATTGATTGGCGGATGCTACTGACGAATGTTATACGTACAGTACAAATATGCATGCAGGTAGATCGGAATTCAAGATATATGTATATATGCTGTTATTCATTGCAAGTAAGACTTAAAAGTAAAATTAAATTACATACTTAATACAAACAAAGATGTTCTTTGATTCTCGGGCTAAAAAGAAAATCGCTATGATACTTCCAAGAAACAACCTTAATTTATATATATTATACAATTTATTTACTTTAGGTGCTTAATAAACCATATCGAGGCTAGTTAATTTTTTTATTCCCGGAATCGGTTATACATAGTAATTAATACATACTTCTACATACTACATAAATTGCTAAATTTAACTCTCCCTCCTTTTTTTTTGGATACAAGCCTTATCTCTCAGGACAAAGTCAATGACCGCAAATTTCAAATAAGCAATGCATAAAATTTTATTTCTTTTCCCGATAATTTGAATGAATAATCTTGTCATTAAAGTTTACTGATTTCAAGAAATGTAGGTCTCCAAACACTCCCATTTTCGTTTTCCGATTTCAAAATTTTAAAATACAAGGTAGCGCATGTGTTATAGCAATGTCGAACGTCGGAATGGGATTATTGTGGATTTAGAATCCACCTAGATTGATTCCAAATAAACATAAGTTGTAATAGAATTCTAAAATGTGCCTGAGTCGCTAAAGAATTCAAATTCAACCTACACTAAAATTATGTGTATTCCAAATTATTTCATCAATGCTTTGTTTTGAAATTTAAGTCGCTTAAGATAGGGTTTATTTTTTAAAGTATTACATGAAGTTTTTACTTACACTGTTAGTATTTCGCACGGTACAAATTTTTCCATTTGCAATGACTTTTTGTATTTTTCAGTTAATATTATCTAATTGTGAGGAAGATTGCATAATAGACACTTCTTGAACGTTTACGTACAGTATGTTGAAAAAACATTCGTTATAGAAAATTTTTGTGCTCGTTATATCTGAAGATGTTATAGGAACGTTCAAATCTCCAAGGTCGACTGTACTACAGTATTTAATTCTAGAAACTTATAAGTAATCTAATAACGTCGGAATGGTATCCAAGCAATAGGTGTCATTCGAGGATCTTGCAGTGGGAATGCCTTTCGATCGTTTTCTTGTATTTTCTGGATCTATGTAAAACCTTAATAGAAATAATCAAAGACTTCACGTGCTATAAAGGATTTACGTCGACTATTAGTCGATCTGCTGCTAAAATATTTGGAAAGCATTTCTTCAAATGCATTATGAGCAAAAATTAATAATCTTGAGATTTAATAACCAGATAGAGTTTTTGCAAAAGACGAAAAAGTGAAATAATAAAATCATAAAAATGGTTTATTTTATTTTGACATAACGATATGATATATGGCATTGAATTTAATCTACTTGATATTAAATTTACAATCATCAAATTTAGAATCAACTTAAGTTGCTTTTAAGTTTCGTACCAACTTGGGTTGCATTTAAAATTCCGTTCCAACCTAAGCGGATTCTAAATCCGCAATAATTCCATTTCGACGTACGACAGCAATACCTTACGGTACACATTAATATATATGCTTTATCGTACACGCGAAAAATCCCTAAACTTAGTTAAGGAAGTGTAAAACGCCAAGTAAAATACTCATATACAGATTAATATATATCGTTATCAACACATTAAAATAAATACATATGTAAAGTGAACCGATTATATATGCACTGAAATCAGCTACCAGGGCCAGTTTTATTAATAATTAGATGTAAGAACTGAAAAAATAGGTACAAATATAACGAAATTAATGATTAAGAATAAAATTGTTATAACGGAAAAGTTTGATAGGAGTTTTATGAATAATATCAAGAGTAAGATTAAGAAGAGTTAAAGGTCATATATTATGTTATAAATTTTAGGGTAGTATAAAAATGTGCCGTAATGTATAGAATATTCATCAGTTTTGGAATTGGTGTCGAGTTTTAGTTGTTAGAATAATAGGGAATGATTCGGATTAATTGGCCTCTTTTATTGCATCGGGCGAAAATTCATTACCAACTACAATACTTACAACACCTTTTTCTAAACATACTACCCCTCTTAACTCTCTGATAACATCCGGCCCTATAATTAATTAATTAATTAAGATTAAAAATAAACTAAATACTAAAATAAAAATAAACCAATACTCTTTTAAACATACTATCCCTCTTAACTCTCTGATAACATTCGGCCCTATAATTAATTAATTAATTAAGATTAAAAATAAACTAAATACTGAAATAAAAATAAACACAATATTTACCAATTTTGTTATGCCAATTTTTAGNATTTTACATATAATATGAACTAAATTTAAAGTAGAGCTGAATTTAAAAGTATTATATAATTTTTAAATATATTTTTTGTCAGTTTCATTTTTTTTCATTTGTTTTTTTTTTCTTTCCATGTTAGGATAGGCTTCTTTTCTTTTGTTTTTCTTTTTTGTATTGGTTTTTTCCTTTTGATATTAACCATTTTCTTGGTAGCATGTTTTTACTTTTACCTTTTTTATTTTGCCCTTTATAAAGAAGAAAAAATTTTAAGAAAAAGAGTATAATTCTAACATGCTATTAACAACTGATCAGTAATGTTGAGAATACAAGTATCAAGTAAGTTTGGAACTCTGATGGAAATAGATATGTTATTTGGCAGGTTACACCTAGGTACTTTGATATCGAGCGAGTCTTTATTTGGTTGAAAATAAATTACATACTTTTGATATAGCAGTAATGCAATAGTTACCTGTTACTATAAATTTACTAATAAATAAAGGCAGGATCATCTAATATAAAAAAAAATAAATAATTTTGTAAATTAATTATTTAAGCTTTATATTATATTATTACAGAAAATTTTTTTGCTTAGTTTACTCAAACCAAAGATATTAGCCATAATATCTAATATATTTTAAAATTTTGGCCATTAATATATTATACTAAAATTTGATGGCTAATTTTTTTTATTTAATGCAAATTTTTTATAATAAAAATTTTAAAATTTTGGCCACTTTTGGTCACATGATGTTTGTTCTAGCCTACATGCACCATATAATAAATGCAAAAACATCATAATGATTTTTAATATTGCAAGTTTTATTTATTAATAATAAATTAGGACGAATGTATTTGTTTCATCCTGTAACATGCGTATTTGTAACAGGTCAATTAGTACAACCAATAAAAACAACTAAAAATCCGTGTAACCCAAACCCTAACTCTGACTGTTATTGGCTAATACGAAGGTGTTACGTGTCACAGGCTGTTACAAGAACATTTATTCAATAATTTTTCATAATTAATTAATAATAAAAAATACAAGTTTTTCGTTTTTTGTATTATAAGAATAGAAGCAAAACCACCATTAGATGACTTTATAAAAATAAATAAGTTCGTAACGATTTTTGATATTATAATTAAATTAATAAAAGAGATGTAAACTTTGCGTTTGTCGATTATGATCATACAACTTTTTTTCAAAGTAAGGTGAAGAGTCCATATACAATATACATCTATCCATAACCCATTCGCCAATACCAAGAAAGCTTTCTACAATATTTCTAATTGGTTTGTTTCTGATTCGTTCTGTGGGAAATCTAACAAAGAAAATATATATAAATATATATATATTTTAACGATAAAATGATTAAACCTTTAAAAAACAAAAATAAAAACTTACGTTAACCCAGCAGACCTTTTAATACCAGCAAGTATTGCTGAAATAAGGACTGCATCAGTGGCATAATGAAGAATTCTACCAATCCTCATTGTTTTATTAACAATATATATATTAAAGTCTAAGGATATCTTTAACAAAATGTAAAGGTGTATTTATGACTGTTATATATAAAGGAAGGATAAAATATGATGATATTTTTGTTATATATATTTATTGTTATACGTATAACAGGTAATAATTTTGTTACTTAATCAATGATATAAACTAGATCAAAATCCGATTTATTACGTCCATTTATATAAATAAATGCTAGGAATTATAAGTCCGAAACAATATCTGGAGTTAAAAAATTACCCAAAAAAAATATCAGATATACTTATCGTGCATATTGATTGGCGGATGCTACTGACGAATGTTATACGTACAGTACAAATATGCATGCAGGTAGATCGGAATTCAAGATATATGTATATATGCTGTTATTCATTGCAAGTAAGACTTAAAAGTAAAATTAAATTACATACTTAATACAAACAAAGATGTTCTTTGATTCTCGGGCTAAAAAGAAAATCGCTATGATACTTCCAAGAAACAACCTTAATTTATATATATTATACAATTTATTTACTTTAGGTGCTTAATAAACCATATCGAGGCTAGTTAATTTTTTTATTCCCGGAATCGGTTATACATAGTAATTAATACATACTTCTACATACTACATAAATTGCTAAATTTAACTCTCCCTCCTTTTTTTTTGGATACAAGCCTTATCTCTCAGGACAAAGTCAATGACCGCAAATTTCAAATAAGCAATGCATAAAATTTTATTTCTTTTCCCGATAATTTGAATGAATAATCTTGTCATTAAAGTTTACTGATTTCAAGAAATGTAGGTCTCCAAACACTCCCATTTTCGTTTTCCGATTTCAAAATTTTAAAATACAAGGTAGCGCATGTGTTATAGCAATGTCGAACGTCGGAATGGGATTATTGTGGATTTAGAATCCACCTAGATTGATTCCAAATAAACATAAGTTGTAATAGAATTCTAAAATGTGCCTGAGTCGCTAAAGAATTCAAATTCAACCTACACTAAAATTATGTGTATTCCAAATTATTTCATCAATGCTTTGTTTTGAAATTTAAGTCGCTTAAGATAGGGTTTATTTTTTAAAGTATTACATGAAGTTTTTACTTACACTGTTAGTATTTCGCACGGTACAAATTTTTCCATTTGCAATGACTTTTTGTATTTTTCAGTTAATATTATCTAATTGTGAGGAAGATTGCATAATAGACACTTCTTGAACGTTTACGTACAGTATGTTGAAAAAACATTCGTTATAGAAAATTTTTGTGCTCGTTATATCTGAAGATGTTATAGGAACGTTCAAATCTCCAAGGTCGACTGTACTACAGTATTTAATTCTAGAAACTTATAAGTAATCTAATAACGTCGGAATGGTATCCAAGCAATAGGTGTCATTCGAGGATCTTGCAGTGGGAATGCCTTTCGATCGTTTTCTTGTATTTTCTGGATCTATGTAAAACCTTAATAGAAATAATCAAAGACTTCACGTGCTATAAAGGATTTACGTCGACTATTAGTCGATCTGCTGCTAAAATATTTGGAAAGCATTTCTTCAAATGCATTATGAGCAAAAATTAATAATCTTGAGATTTAATAACCAGATAGAGTTTTTGCAAAAGACGAAAAAGTGAAATAATAAAATCATAAAAATGGTTTATTTTATTTTGACATAACGATATGATATATGGCATTGAATTTAATCTACTTGATATTAAATTTACAATCATCAAATTTAGAATCAACTTAAGTTGCTTTTAAGTTTCGTACCAACTTGGGTTGCATTTAAAATTCCGTTCCAACCTAAGCGGATTCTAAATCCGCAATAATTCCATTTCGACGTACGACAGCAATACCTTACGGTACACATTAATATATATGCTTTATCGTACACGCGAAAAATCCCTAAACTTAGTTAAGGAAGTGTAAAACGCCAAGTAAAATACTCATATACAGATTAATATATATCGTTATCAACACATTAAAATAAATACATATGTAAAGTGAACCGATTATATATGCACTGAAATCAGCTACCAGGGCCAGTTTTATTAATAATTAGATGTAAGAACTGAAAAAATAGGTACAAATATAACGAAATTAATGATTAAGAATAAAATTGTTATAACGGAAAAGTTTGATAGGAGTTTTATGAATAATATCAAGAGTAAGATTAAGAAGAGTTAAAGGTCATATATTATGTTATAAATTTTAGGGTAGTATAAAAATGTGCCGTAATGTATAGAATATTCATCAGTTTTGGAATTGGTGTCGAGTTTTAGTTGTTAGAATAATAGGGAATGATTCGGATTAATTGGCCTCTTTTATTGCATCGGGCGAAAATTCATTACCAACTACAATACTTACAACACCTTTTTCTAAACATACTACCCCTCTTAACTCTCTGATAACATCCGGCCCTATAATTAATTAATTAATTAAGATTAAAAATAAACTAAATACTAAAATAAAAATAAACCAATACTCTTTTAAACATACTATCCCTCTTAACTCTCTGATAACATTCGGCCCTATAATTAATTAATTAATTAAGATTAAAAATAAACTAAATACTGAAATAAAAATAAACACAATATTTACCAATTTTGTTATGCCAATTTTTAGACTGAAAATAAATTTTTTTCTTTTTAATTTTACTTTCTACATTGATATCACCATCTCCTTTACCGCTATTATTAAATAATAAAGTAAGTATTTATGTCATAGTGATTAACAACTAAATATCGCACGGCCGGAATAGTCTACGGTTACGCACTCATTAGTATATATCCTATTTACCCATTAATTCTCCGTGTACTACCTAGGGGTTAGTAAAATTACGGGGGGGGCCAACTCAAATGTTACACAAGTTTAATTGTAATACAAAAATTGTCATTTTATATGAAAATCATATAAATTCATATGTATCGTGTCCGACTAGCCAAAGTCTTGATTATTAATTTTTTAAAAATAACACGTTTACTGAGATCTCTTTTTTTTTTGAAACTCGAAATAGACAAAGGTAAGTTATTAATAATAAAGAAATTTTATAGCTGTTCTTTTATTGTTAAAAAAACTGAATCATATATTTACATTCAATTATTGTAAGAAATCATATATATAACTTGAAAGCCTAACAATTTAATTAACCATATAGAATGCACCCACATCGTCTTGTACATAGTAAATTACCTTTGAGCCTGCCACTCGTCTTTTTCTTGTGAAGTGTAATGCCAGTTTTCATTGAACATCCGAATTGAAGATTTCAATAATTTCCGGAGCTAATGTGCTTTTAAAACACACTATTCATGAATGGTGGCATCATGCAACTGGAAATTTGCTTGTGAAAAACGGCAGAGTTATTGATTTACACAGATCGTGGAATGGTTGTTGATTGGGGTGGAAATATTTTAAGGTTTGTTAAACATATGCATTTAAAATATTTTATTATGCGATAGATTAATTAAAAAAAAATAAATAAATAAAATGTGAATCCTTAACTTGATAGACTCCCACTCCATTACTGCCGGTGTGCTGCTTAATCACAATATCCATATTTCATTTTTGGTCTCCGACAAAACTCTGTTTTTTAACCATTTTGATGATACTCTCAACAACAGAATCTGGATCTTCTCCTTTGTTAAATAATTCGTGTTCGACGCAAAAAATACCAGAATTATGCAAAACTTTTGCGGTAATATCTTTGTCAACACAAATATTAGCTGCCACTGAATTGTCAATATTACCAAAATAATAATTAGGCATAAGTATACTACGGCCATTTTTATCGCTGATCTCAGTAAGCGGATTTTGATTCAATTTATCAGTGAGGAAAACTTTTAACCCCAACTTATTACAGAATTCGATAATTCATTCTCTTCGCAGATCTTCTTTCTCTAGGTAAGTAAGTGCCTTATTTTTTGGCTTTTGATAGTTTTCTCCTAATCATAAATGGTTGATTCTGGTTCGCTTTTTTGTGTTTTCGATTCGGTGGTTGATAGTTTCTCTAATTAATTCTACCAACTTATCATACTTTTCAACTTCGATTTTATCTCAATATTCAAATAATCCAACTAGTGGTTGAGTATTGGCCTTCATGACTAGATATCTTTCGTTGTTTCGAGCTATTTCTATATAACCAAAATTCGTAATTTATTTTTATTAACTTTTTAATAAAAAATATTTAATGTGAGAGTTTTGAATTGGTTTATTTTGTTAAACTAGTCAAAACCGATTTAATAGAATGAAGGTCATATAAATAAGTGTATTCGAATTTTAATTAAAAAATAAATAAGATTTGATTTGTACATCTCTTATTTTATAATAAATACATCCTCTTTTATCAAAATAAGATTTACGAATTATAATTCTGAAACCCCTTATTATTATAATGTTCCGCATCATTCTGAATTTATGTTGATTCTCAATTGGCATGTGTTATTATTATTATCGTTATTGATAAATTGTATCATTTTATTGTCGTTATTAATAAATTAAATAATTAATTATTATTTAGTACTGTAATCATTTAACAATAATTTCTAAGCAATTAATAAATAAATTATCCAATACGTATAGAATATCTCCATAGAAAATGATCCAATCGATAATTTAATCAAATTGTTGATTATATCATTTATTGCTTGTAAGGGATAATTAATAAATATGCATAAGAATATTCGATCTAACAATTATATCGTGCTTATACAGTAAGAACTTGCTGTTATCGTTGTTGGTGATAGAAGATCTTTGCCACTTTCTTCATATATAGATAATAGTAACGGAAAATTCTATTGTTGTTATGTATTCCTGCAGGTCTTAATAAGATAATTGATAAGAATAAATTAATTGATTTATGCAAATCGATTTTAAGAATCACCTGTTTAATCATAAAATTTATTGGAACGATCTCCCCAAATTTCAATTTCCTCATCAGCCGCGACAATATTATATACAGTAGAATGAGTTCAATAGTTTGGAAAAATGAAATCTAAAAATATAAGAAAATATAAAAGTAAGAGAATCTTGTTAAACTTGTAAAAAGTGCTAAAGAGACCTTTATTTGAGTAAATCAGAAACTTATCTCCTAGTAATGGAGCAGAAAAAGGAGGCATTTGTCTAGAATTTGAATTAAGTAATTAATAAAAAAATTGCCCTGATTAATGCTGTTTTTTTTATAAAAGTTTTTTAAATGCCCGTAACATTTGGCAAGGCAGCAAATATAAATTCAAGGAAAAATAAATCATCAATAGGTGCCGCTTCGAGTTTGTTTGCTATTGCTACTAATAAAGGAATATAATTTATAATTTTAGTTCCTGCGAACACTAAAACGTACCCATTTTCTATATAAACCCATCAGATAATGTAAATAAAAAATAGTAATAACATGTTTTGAATCAGCAAACGTTCAATACTGCCAAAAGTTTTTTGGCATAAGGAACCGTAAAAATTTATATTATATATCAATAATCGTTACACAAAATAATGTAGATCATATTTATTGGCTATATATTATTATAAGTTGTTCCCCCCGTAATTTTACTAATCCCTAGGTACTACACAACCGCAGAAACACCAAATAACTGAGAAAAAGAACGTTCTATGTCGAGACATAGGCCATGAAGAGCTTTCAATTTTTTCTCAAACATTTTACACCAGTGGAGCAGTGCTACTTCGGATATATGATAACTTAACAAATACTTAGTAAAAAAGCTTATCCTCTATAAATAGCTTTGAGACCAACACTCTTTAATAACTCCACGATATCCACCTCACCTCTCAACCCCTTCATATATAACTAGACTCGACAATAATAATGGCAACAGCAATTAACTTGAAAGAATTCATTTTAACAAAAAAATTTTAACCCTTTGAAAATCATCCATTTCTTACATTTCTTTTATTTCCAAACTGTCATCACTCCTTTTTGCTAAGAATATTTCGCTATTGATTTAACAAAGAATGTGCTTAAATTACTCGAATCGTACATCACAGAAAAAAATTGTTATTAAATTATGTCGAAAACCCATTTTTTAGAATATGTCAAAAAGCATTTTATCTTATATCTCTTTAGTTGTATATAAAAACCTGCTTTTCTAAGTTCTTTTTCTTAGCATTAGATTTAAATTATGAAGTTTTTTCCAATTGTAAAAAGTTTCCATTAAATTTAATAAAGATAAGAGCAAGGTCTCACCATTAACATCAAAAAAAAAATAAAAATAAAAACCTGCTTTATTTAATCTTAAATAAAAAGATTATTTACAATGCAGGGACATCCTCTGTATAATAAGTCTAAGGCTTTGCAACAGCTAAATAAAATAAATTATGCATGTGGAATGACCTTCCATTTTATTATGTAATCAAGTTGTTTAAACATTTTACATTGAGGCTTGTCTATATGTCAATGAAAATATTCAATATGTGCCATGAGCTAAATAACCAACTTTGATTAGGTACGTATGTACTAATTTCAGAAAAATAAAAAATGGCAATTTCCGTTTTTACTTGTGCCTCATCTCAAATAAATTATGCATAACAATAAGCTTTGTGATAAAGATAAATTTTTATATGCGGAATTATTCTAACACACGTTAAAGTTAATGAAATATCTTTGTTATGTGGACAAATTATGAAAAATTATGTATAACAACCAAATTGTTAATTTTGATTTATTTTTATTAAACGTTAATTATTCGAGGTTTTCTTTTAAAATTATCACATTCATATCACCTATATATATTCCATCCGCTACTTTTTTGCATATTTTGCAATATATATGTAAACGATGATTGCATTCGTCACAAATCCTACACCCATGCTTCCATCCTCTAAAGATATGCTCTTTTCGATGTAATTTTGTTTGTTTTATTTGTAATAAATATGTTATTCTGATTTTTTTCATCGTTATATATTAACAGAAAAAATATTTACGTAGTCAAAATTTTTTTATACAATACGTAGAAATTTTTTATATACCGATATAAACATTTTTGAACCATATAACAAATTTCATTTTTTATATAGAACGCTAAAAATTGCAAAACTAAGGATTGGAACTGTTATTCGTTTAACCGTATTAACCATAAAAATACCGTTCCTGATGGATTGTCGGTACCTTTCCTAATAGGATAAAAAATCACTGATTTACATACTGTTCCTGATGTCATATGAATAGTAGCTACGCCAAAATTTTTGACAAAACTTTGAGCGAAGGTAGCTTAGCAACCACCTGATCAAATTCAATGAAAATTTTTTTATTTGAATTATATGAATTCATATAGTTCAAATAAAAAAATTTTCATCGAATTTGATTAGGTGGTTGCAGAGATATCTTTGATCAAAGTTTTAGAGAATTTCAAAACGCGTATCACATGACAGATACGTTTTAAATTTTTGACAAAACTTTGATCAAAGATATCTCTGCAACCACCTAATCAAATTCGATGAAAATTTTTTTATTTGAATTATATGAATCCATATAATTCAAATAAAAAAATTTTCATCGAATTTGATTAGGTGGTTGCAGAGATATCTTTGATCAAAGTTTTGTCAAAAATTTAAAACGTATCTGTCATGTGATACGCGTTTTGAAATTCTCTAAAACTTTGATCAAAGATATCTCTGCAACCACCTAATCAAATTTGATGAAAATTTTTTTATTTGAATTATATGGATTCATATAATTCAAATAAAAAAATTTTCATCGAATTTGATTAGGTGGTTGCAGAGATATCTTTGATCAAAGTTTTGTCAAAAATTTAAAACGTATCTGTCATGTGATACGCGTTTTGAAATTCTCTAAAACTTTGATCAAAGATATCTCTGCAACCACCTAATCAAATTCGATGAAAATTTTTTTATTTGAACTATATGGATTCATATAATTCAAATAAAAAAATTTTCATCGAATTTGATTAGGTGGTTGCAGAGATATCTTTGATCAAAGTTTTGTCAAAAATTTAAAACGTATCTGTCATGTGATACGCGTTTTGAAATTCTCTAAAACTTTGATCAAAGATATCTCTGCAACCACCTAATCAAATTCAATGAAAATTTTTTTATTTGAATTATATGAATCCATATAATTCAAATAAAAAAATTTTCATCGAATTTAATTAGGTGGTTGCAGAGATATCTTTGATCAAAGTTTTGTCAAAAATTTAAAACGTATATATCATATGACATCAGGAACAGTATGTAAATTGGTGATTTTTTTTATCCCATCAGGAAAGGTACCGACGATCCATCAGGAACAGTATTTTTGCGTATTAACTGTTTATTTATTTTATACGGTTAAACGAGTAAGAAATTTTATAAACGATTAAAAACCATTTAATTATTTGCTTAACCATTTTAAGTTTATACGATTAATCTTTTATTGATTGTTTAATGCTCACGTGAAGACAAAAAAATAATGATGACGAAGCGTGAGAATAATTAATTTTGAATTAATTATGAAATTAGATTAAAATGAAACAAGGTTCGTATTTCACAGGATGCAGTTGCAGTAAGCATCTAGCAGCATAGTAGTTGAGACCAAATAAATAACAGTCGATATTGAAAAATCATAGATCTAATATAAGCTTTGACCGATCAAAGACATTATGCCGAATTTATAAAGTAACCCAAAATCTGAAAACTTGACTACAAATTCAATATAATAAATTTTTATGTATAATGTAATACATCGAAAGTGATGAAAATGGGTTAGACATGTTATCAGCATAGATCAGAGGTCCAAAAAATTTTTTCAAGGGTTCGGTATTGATTTATTAATATGTAATTTGGCTCCTAAAATTTAAAAATTAATAACAAAAAAATATAGATCTAAGATAAGCTCTGACCAATCAAAAACATTATGATGAATTTATAAAGTAACCCAAAATCTGAAAATTTGACTACAAATTCAATATAATAAATTTTTATGTATAACGTAATACGTCAAAAGTGACAAAGATGGGTTAGACATGTTATTAGTATAGATCAGAGGACCAAAAAAATTTTTTGGGGTTCGGTATCGATTTATTAATATGTAATCTGATGCCTAAAATTTAATTTTAATGATCAGAGACTTGACCGAATTTTAGCTTAATTTCATAACTTCGACATAATGCAAAAAGCAAATAAACAAATTATGGTTCTAAATCCAAAGCCCAATTAAGAATACCCAGCTGAATCTATCTACAACATATATTTTAAATTGAGTCTTATACAGTGTTGTCATCGGACAATGTTTAATTTATATTGAACATTTAGACCATGTCCAATTTGTTCAAATAGTGCAATAAAATTTAAAAATATGCCCAATCATATTGCAGTAAAACCTCCATAAATGC
The DNA here is from genome assembly GCA_003550325.1 of Gigaspora rosea. Classification (NCBI taxonomy): domain Eukaryota; kingdom Fungi; phylum Glomeromycota; class Glomeromycetes; order Diversisporales; family Gigasporaceae; genus Gigaspora; species Gigaspora rosea. The sequence goes on from QKWP01000976.1 coordinate 166,552, forward strand.
ACTCACATAAGAGCAAAGCCTTTATAAATAACACATACAAATTCTGGCTCAAATATATAATAAATGCACTTTCTCTTATTGATCTTTAAGTGCACTTTGTTAGAGTTTGGTTCCAAGAACATGCATGCACTTATAAAGGTCCAACAATTTATTAGATAGATAGATTATTTTCAAACATTATACTTAGGGCCATGTCATTAATTACCTGATTATTTTTTATTAGAGGCCTACCATCTCCTTCTTCTTTAATATATATATAGTCAGGTTCTTATATGTAATTTCAACTTTTTTTACCCCCTTCTCTAAAAAATCACCTGATTTTTGTCACTCCCTTTACTCAATTAAAGGTTTTTTAATATCGATATAAATTAATATTGTACAAAAAAATTAACAGTGAATTATGAATAAATTAGTTAAGATCTAAACCATAAATTGATTATATTATAAATTTAAAAATCACAGAGATTGTACCTGTATATTAGTATTAATATATGTAAAAATATTCTAGTAATTAATAATTTGTAAATGTGCAAAGCAGTAATAGTATATAGAGTTAGAACCAAGATGATTTTTTCAATCTGGATATAACTAGAATTAAAAAAAATGAATCCAGATTAATTTTATTTAAATCCTGATATAAATATATTTGGATTAATCCAGATATAAGTCTAAATCTGGATACAAATCTAAATCCAGATACAAATCCAAATCCAGATACAAATCTAAATCCAAATACAAATCTAAATCCAGATATAAATCTATATCCAGATATAAATCTATATGGTTAAATAGCAATGATATAACTTCGTTCATCAGAATTTCAGTTATATTTTGTACCAAACACAATCTATCTAATTTATTAGGGATTGTGCCTGATACAAAATATAAGTAAAACCCAATGGTATGTTTTCTTTTGATAGTACACATATCCGGATTATATATTATATCCGGATTATATGTGGTATCCAGATTGTATATTGTATCCGGTTATATACCGGTATTATATCTGGATTGTATTATATCTGGATATAGTTGGTTCAAAAAATTGAATTCGAAATTGTTTAAAAACCGGATTAATCTGGATATAAATACTAGGAAAATGGAAACCATTTAGGGTTCGAAGAACCAAATATAAGCCAATAGGCATCAGTTGAATTGTTTTAATTGTTGTTTTTTTATATTACACCTAATCTAGCCAATCAAAGTTCATAATTTGCGGACACACACACAAGCAGGTCACTATGACTCTACCGTAAAGTCCTTCAGACAATAAATCTGAATTCATCTACTACCTCTAAAACATATACAGTATTTAGTTTCGAAACTTAATGCCATGTTCCAACTATGAGCCAATACAAATAAGAGCTTGTATGCATTTTTTAAAAAGGTGTACATGCTGCAAAAAGCCCTAATAAGTTTTGAAAATTAATATAAGAAAGGAATGTTAAGATCTATTTGAAAGGAACAAAATATTTACAAAAATAGTTTACTAAATTTCGATTCAGCTAACAATGATGTCAATGTACTCCGAGGTATTCCAACCCAAAATTTTGGGAACCTTTCTGTATGAGTTATAAAAATTATAAATACAAAAGTTTAATTAATATGAAAGTTTATAATAGTAATTACTATAGTTATGGCATATAATGTAATTGGCTCATAACTCTAAATTGGCTCCATATAATACAAGCTGAACCATAGTTTAGTTAAGCTAATTTGTTTATAAATTTGCAGAACCGTTTTGTATCACTACTTATAGCTTCTATTTATTAGATCACCGCTACCTGATTAATTTTCTGTAAATCCATTAGAAAATCACATAGCTCACTTTCATTATAATGAAGTTCTTACTATAGCTTATATCAAGAGAATACTATAAGAACTTCACTACATTAAATTGAAGTTTATAATTTTGGAATTCCAAATTCTTTACTGTATTGAATTTTCACTATAATAACTTAAAAAACTTTAAATCCCATACGTATATATAGTACTATTAGAAAAAATTTTTTTATAATATATAGTAGTACAAGTGAATACAAAATACATAAAAAAGATTAGTATTTGATTTGCGCCTCAAATGGGTTTTTTAAATATAAATATAACTGTTGTTTATAGCAAAGTGAAAATGGAGTGCTAAGAATCAAGATCAAAATTCAAAATCAAGAATAAGATCTAGATCAAAAATAGAAATCAAGAATAGTGATCAATAGTTTACTATACAAAACACTTTCAAATTCGTAATACTATTACTTTCTTTTATATACATTTTTTCACTAAAATCGAACAGTGATACTTGCCAAAAAAGACTAATCTTTTGAATATTCAAAACCATAATACAAATATAAAAGCACCTTTTGGTAATGTAGGTTTCTATTTAACCTTCTAAAACCCACTTATACTTGTTTAATATAGACTCTAATCTAAAACTAACCTTTAACTTCTAACCATAAAAAATGTGACTGAAAATTTTATTTTTTGATACTTGTCAATTTTTTTGCGTAGCAAAGAACTTTATATATGTTTATGTAAGATGATACAAAAGTTACATTTTGATGTTCAATAATAGTAATATCAAAAATGTAACTTCTGTATTTGGTGTTTGTCCTCATGTATATAATAGTTACCTTTTTGATATTTCATATTGTTTTATTTGTATCACATCAAAAAAAATGAAATTAGATCTTAGTTGTTATCATACTTCAAACACACAATGCCATACATTAACCTAGTACTATACATGTTATGTGTTAGTTACCAATCCTGTTATTCAGAGAGTTATTTACTGATTTTTACTAATCTATCAATAACTAGGTTATTGATGATAGTTATCAAACTTATAAATATCAGGCTGAAGCTGAAAATGGCTAAACTAGAAATTTTAATTATTTTAATATTAAATTTTCTAAAATTTTTGGATGCATTTTCTTAGCTTTTTTTAATAGTTGTAGATTAGAATTTAGGGTTAGTTTTGATATTAAAAGAGTATAAGTGGATTTTTGTAGAATTTATAATTTAAATCGAGATCTTTAATTTCTAGCTTTAGCCATAATATTAAATAAGTTCTATGTTCATTAATGCTTCAATAAAGTATTATAAAAAATTAAATAAATTAATAATTGAAGTTTATTAAATAAGGCTATACAAATTTAACTACTTGGTTTTCATAACATGTGTCTTTTTAACTGACCTGGTCAGCTGGCTTTTTTTTTTTAAATTTCATATATAAAATTTTATGAAATTTATATAAAATTTTTTTTAAAATCCTATCTGGTTATTAAAACATATAAAAATTTTTTTTTGAGATTTTCAAATTTTGATCCAGCTAGGTTATGAAAACCAATTGATTAATTTTTCATGGCCTAATTACTTTTATAACTCTTTTTTTTTTTTATTGATATTAAAGCAGTGTCATTAATCACCTGATTATTTTTTATCAGAGGCCTACCCCCTCCCTCTTCCTTAATATATATATAGTCAGGTTCTTATATATAATTTCAACTTTTTTTTACCCCCTCCTCTCCTAAAAAATCACCTGATTTTTGTCACTCCCTTTATAGAGCTGCAAATATATAGTTTTCTATTTTGTGAATCCTTCAATAGAATATTAGAAAAGCATGTCAACTAACAAAGCTTATGGGTATTAATCGCTTAAAAAATTCATAACTTTTGTACAATTCAAAGCTATCGTATGTTTTGAAAATAAGCTATCTTTTTTTGCCGATTTTTAACAAAAAAAACCTGTGGGTAGCCTATTTTCAGTTAATTTACTATTTTAAGTAATTTAAAGCACAACAAAGGAGTAGCTTATTTTCGAATACAAAACTCTAACAAGTAAAATAAATAAATAAATATACCATGGACAATTAATAAATATGCTATAGACAATAAATAAATATATTATAAACAATAAATAAATATACGAAAAAATCGGGGTAATTTATAAAGCAATTTTTGGTCAATCAATTATAATCACTATATAGTAAAGTCTAAATTTTACTAAGCAAATCAATTAAAGTTATTTAAGTAACCTTGTTTAGCAGATCAAAATACGCATACTCTAAAAATTTCATAAAAATTAGAGAACTTTTTATTATTTGACTTTTAATTTTTACGTTCAATAGTTTTTTTTTGTAAACAAAAACCATTAAACGTAAAATTAAAAGTCAAATAATAAAAGTTCTCCAATTTTTATAAAATTTTTAGGATATGCATATTTGATCTGCTAAACAAGGTTATTTAAGCGACTTTAATCGATTTGCTTAGTAAAATTTAGACATTGATCGTAGGGATAGCTTATTTTCAGAACTAAAAATTTTGCTAATTATCTTTTGGTACAACAAAAGTATAGCTTATTTTTAGGTTAAAGGCGTTTTGACATGTTTGGATCAAAACTGGAGTAGCTTATTTTAGGATGTAGCTTATTTTCAGAAACATATAGTAAATATTAGATTGTTAATACTTTTAAGATATTTCATATCAGTATAACAGAAGAGCTTTATTTATTTAAACAAGATGAAAATAATTTTGGAATACAAGTTTGTCCAGTAGAAAATTTTTATAAAGTGGGCTTGGTGCTGAGAAAAGGGCGGAAATTTACAAAAAAAAAGATCTTTGGAAAATCAATTTTTATGTTGTAAATCTTAAAATTAATCATAAGAAAATGCAAATTTTAAGAAGCTATACTGCAAAATTTTATTAACAAAATTACTTTTGTGTTTTAAGTGAAAAATGATCCTAATCTTATTTTAAATTGATTTATGTAAAAAAACATCTTTTGAAAAAATTGTCAATTTCCGCCCTTTTCTCAGCACCTAGCCCAAGTGATCTGTTGTTATAGAATGAGTTTACTATTATTTTCTTAATGTATTTTCTATTATTATTTTAATTATATTTGATTGGATTATTTTTATTATCTTATATTATTATATTATTTTGTATTATTAATTATAAATAGTTTAGTTAGAAATACAAATAAAATGGTTACCATTCTTACTATTTACTATTCTTACCTTTCTTACCATTTTTACTATTTTTACCATTTCTACCATTTCTACCATTTTTACTATTTCTACCATTTCTATCATTTTTACTATTTCTGTCATTTTTATCATTAAAAAGATACATAAACCCTAGATTTCTGCTCACTTGTACATTAAACTTAGATTCTCTTCCTTCTTTTTCCAATATTTAGGAATAGTTTAATTTCTTGAATATTTTATCTAAATAAATAAAAATATATTTTTGCCAAATAAATATTATTTTGTTCTTTAATAAATATTTAACAAACCGCTTTAGTAAAGTAATATTTCACTTTCATACTGCTTCATATTTTTTCTGACCCTTACAAGATCCTTGTTGCTATGTGTTGTGTTGCAAGTACTATACTGAAGGCTATAGTTGCTTATAATACTATGCTATGTGTTAGGTGACAGAACATGGAAGCCAAAAAAAACCCTGAAAAAAACTATTATTTTTGTTGTTATCAATATTAAATTTAATTTTATGTTTATTAACATTAATAGATTTTTTTTTAGTAATCCAAACTTAATATTTCTATACAAAAATTAATCTCACTATCTAAAAACAAATAATTCAAAATGTTCAAAAAGATGTGGCTATATTTTGAATGGACAATGCAATTTTTTTCAAAAAAAAAGAATTTGCTTTAAAATGCATTTGAGTTTTACTAAAACGCACTTATGGTATTTTACACTATATTACACAAAACTATTAGAATAGCCAATTAAAATTTAAGATCAGGTATAACAAAAAATTTCGTTTTTTTTGTTTATTTTTTAAAAAAAACATTATAGTATTGAATTACTTTTGATCTACTAGGCTGTTTTAGATGATTTAACTACCAAAATGTTCGTCTTAGTGAAACAATTCTAACAAGTCCAAAATTGTTAAATTCCAATTACAAAATCCAAAGATCAATAAAGATTTATTAATCATTTAATCAAATTGATTCTATATATAAAAATCAATTTAATTAAATAATTGATAAATCTTTATTGATCTTTAAGCCTGTGATTGGAATTTAACGATTTTGGGCTTGTTGGAATCGTCTCACTGAAATAAACATTTTGGTGGTTAAATCATCCAAAACAGCTTAGTGGATCAAAAGTTATTCAATAGTAAAGAAATTTACTTAGTGATAAATGATCTTGGGATTATGTGATTGGATTTTAACGAATTTGGGCTTGTTAGAATTATCTCATCGAGACGAACATTTTGATAGTTAAATCGTCCAAAATGGACTAGTGGATCAAAAGTTGTTATTAATTTCATAAATTGACAATTTTAAAAATAATTTAAAAATCATGTGAGTGGACAGATGGAAAATACAAAGTTGCGTTTTGATATTTTAATATGTGATGCATTAAAAAAGGAACTTTTGTATCACAATTCATAGAAACTAAAGGTCCTTTACTTTGCTCCGAACAATGATATATATATATTTTTAACTAAATATTTATATTTATAATAGCAATGATGTTTTATTTTAATATGATATATATTTTTTTAAAAAATGATTTAATATTATATTGGTAAAATTCAGATTGATACCAATTTTAAAGTATAACATATATTATTCTTGGATTCACAAATATTTTATATTGATTCTTGAATGACAAGAATTAATAAACTAGGTAAATGCATAGCATTGTTTGTCCAGAGCTAAATATTTATATAAATATAATAATTAAAAAAGTTTGCTATTTATTAAATAAAAGTATAGTATTGTTTGTTTAAAACTCAATTTTATTTCTTGTACTATAAATTTTATATATTTTCTAATTTATGGAATTAATAATAACTTTTGTTTCACTAGCCCGTTTTGAATGATTTAACTATCAAAATGTTTATCTTGATAAGTTGATTCTAACAATCCCAAATTTGTTAAAATCCAATCACAGAATCCCAAGATCATTCATCACTAAGTAAATTTCTTTACTATTGAATAACTTTTGATCCACCAGGCTATTTTGGATGATTTAACCACCAAAATATTTGTCTTAATGAGATAATTCTAACAAGCCCAAAATCATTAAATTCAAATTACAGGATCCAAAGATCAATAAAAATTTATTAATTATTTAATCAAATTGATTTTTATATATAAAATTAATTTGATTAAATAATTGATAAATCTTTAATTCTGTAATTGGAATTTAACAATTTTGGGCTTGTTAGAATCATCTCACTGAGACAAATATTTTGGTGGTTAAATCATCCAAAACAGCCTAGTGGATCAAAAGTTATTCAATAGTAAAGAAATTTACTTAGTGATGAATAATCTTGGGATCCTGTAATTGGATTTTAATGATTTTGGACTTGTTAGAATCATCTTATCAAGACAAATATTTTGATGTTAAATCATCCAAAATCAAAAGTTATTATCAATTTTCATAAATTAGCCAATTAAAAAATAATTTAAAAATCATATGAGTGGACAGACAAAAAGTGCAAAGATGCGTTTTTGATATTTTAATATGTGATGTATCAAGAAAGTAACTTTATCATGATATGTAGAAACTAAAGGTCCTTTACTTCGCTTTGAACAATAATGCATAATATATATATTCATTTTAATTATAATAAAAAGAAATAATTTCCTTTAAATAAATATTTTCTCATGATTTGTAGCTTAAATATATCATAATTTTTGTTAACATGATTGATCTTGTTTTTAGCATAAATAAAGTTATTATATATGTATCTACTGCAACTTACAGGAGGCTACTAAAGCATTGTGAATACCTTTTAGATTGTAATTACTTAAAATTAGATAAGTGTATAAGAACTTTACTTTTGAGCCTCTTAGGGTTTAGAACTTAAGGGGAGCAACAGAAATCACCTGATTTCCATTTACTATACCCCTACCCCCCACCTGACTGGTTTAATAGCCAATCAAATTTTGTGTATATTAAATTATTATTAAAAATATTTATAAACTTTAATAGTTAATAACTTTTGATCTACTGGTCCAATTTGGATGATTTAACTACCAAAATGATCCTCTCAAAGAGAGGATTCTAACAAGCCCAAAATCTCAAAAATCTAATCACAGGATCATAAGATCGATATAGATTTGCGTATTATTACTATATAGTATTTATTAAATAAATACTATATAGTAATAATATACAAATTTATATCGATCTTATGATCCTGTAATTAGATTTTTGTGGCTTTGGGCTTGTTAGAATCCTCTCTTTGAGATGATCATTTTGATAGTTAAATCATCTAAATTGGACTAGTAGATCAAAGTTATTTACTATTAAATAATATATAGAATATAATAAATAATTTTTGATCCACTGGTCCGATTTGAATTATTTAACTACCAAAATGATCCCCTCAAAAAGAGGATTCTAACAAGCCCAAAATCACAAGAATCTAATTACTGAATCATAAGATCGATATAGATTTGTGCATTATTTCTATATACAGTATATAGTATTTATTAAATAAATACTATATATATAGGGTGCAGAGTGGACCGGGCTAAACCCGGAAATTAGCGGGCCGGGCTGGGCTCGGGCCTAGTTTCGGGCTCACATTTTTATAAAGCGGGCCGGGCTCAGGTCAGGCCTAAAAAATATCGGGCTGGTGCCGGGCCTTTGTGATATACCCGATTAGGCCCGATTAGGCCCGTAAATCCTAGAGGTAGATTACGTATATACGCATATATATACTATATTTGTAGTTATAATGTAGGGGTAAGGTATTTTCAAATATACTTGCTTTTTGCTTTTTTTTCAACAAAACCCGAGTTCGGCTTTTGTTGGTTATACAATATAACCAACAAAAGCCAAACTCGGGTTTTGTTGAAAAAAAAAAATTCTTGTGCACTAACCGATATGGTGCAAGAATAAAAAATTGTGTTACTTGATTATCTTTTTTTTAAGTAATAAAGATTTTAATTTTTTTTAGACTTGCACCATACGTACGTATGTACGTAAACTTCACTAGGTAGGAAAACATACACTTAGTAAAATCAAAAAGCCAGACAAGTAAGTCTGGTGAACAAATATAGATTGATTAGAATAACATTCGTAAATTAAACAATAATTAATATATATCTATATATTTTTTTTTAGATTGCATACATAGTTGGGTCGATATATATCAAATTCTGTAGAATTATTTTTCTTAATTCAATTATCTCCTGTAAGTATTGATAAAAATTATTCATCTTAATTAAGTAATAACGATTTGAATTATTCTATTATATATAATTAACATTACAATTTTTTTTTTTGGGATTAGATAAAAAATGGATAATGGTATGCTAATGCGCTAAAGAACCATGATTCTAAATTAAATTTACTAACGCTCATCTATTATAATTAGAAGTACAAACCATTTATTCTGCTGTTAGTGAAGGCGAAAGACCCGAAGCAACCACGATTAATGAAAGCTCAGAAATAACGACTATCGATAAAGACTGTGAGACAGCTGTTGTTAGTAAAAAACGTAGAGCAAATGAGTCATGGGTTTTTAAAGATCATCATTTCGTTAAAGATCCCAATAAGAGTAAAATTACTTTTTTTGTAATATAATTGTAATTAATTATGTTACTAGTTAATAGCTATGCTATATAATTTTTCTTTTTTAGAGGATTCTGTTCAATGTACGCATTGCAAGAACTTTTTAAAACATGATAATGAAACGGGGACAAGTTCTTTAATCAGACATATGAAAAACACGAAATGTAGGAAATATTTAAAGGCAGACAATTCACAACAAAAGTTACAGTTGTCAGAATCAGGCCTTGTTCCCTACATATTTTCCCAAAAAACAAGCCGACAGGATATGATGGAAATGATTATTCGGCATTCTTATCCATTTCGCATGGTTACGCATGAAGGTTTCATAAAGTTCGTTAAAAACTTGCAACCACAATATAAAATGGTAAGTGAACGAACGGCGCATGAAGATTGCATGAAAATTTTTAGTAATCTTAAAGAAAAAGTTCGTATAATAGTGCAAGAGGCACCCGGAAATATTAGTTATACAACGGATTTATGGACGTCAGTCCAAACCCTTGGGTATATGGTTATAACGTGTCATTTCATCAATAAAAGCTGGAAGCTTCAGAAATTAGTTTTGGGGTTCAAATTGGTTCCTGCACCGCATACGGGAATCGTTATTAGTGAAATGCTCTTAACGTGCCTTAATGAGTGGAACATTGCATCTAGAACGTTAGCAATCACGATGGATAATGCATCCAGTAATGATGCCGCGATAACGAATCTAAAGCGCAATCTTGAGAGACAAAACATGCTTATCGCAAATGGAAGTTTATTGCATCAGTGGTGCTGTGCTCATATATTGAACCTAGTAGTTACTGATGGTCTAAAAACGGTTAGGAATGTTATATGTAAAATTCGAGAATGTGTTAAGTGGATTTATGGCTCGCAAGCACAACAACAGAACTTTGAAGATGCCGTAGTTGGATGTTGTTCCGAGCTTGTGTCTAGTTTACGACTGACTCTTGACGTTCCGACTCGTTGGAATTCTGTGTATCTCATGTTATTATCTACCATATTATATAAAAAAGTTTTTGAACGTCTTGCACTGCGAGATAGTAATTTTGGTTTAATTATGCTTTTCGATGATGATTGGAATAAGGCTAAAGATATTTGTAGCTTTTTAAAACCGTTTTATGAAGGTAATCCGGAATATTAATAGGCTGGACTAATTTGTCTTTTTTAATATAGAACCAGTAGTTTGAACCACTGGTTCTATTTTAAAAAAGACAAATTAGTCTGGGCTACTAACTCTTTTAAGGCAACCAAGAATTTATAATACAATCTTTTACGCATATTTTCTAAATTTTAAATTTTTTTAGAGTTAATTTATTAAAAACATACTAATCGAACATTAATTTTTTTAATATAGTCACGAATATTATTTCTGGAAGTAAATATTCGACCGCAAATATCTTTCTTTCCCATTTGGTAAAAATCAAAATACACATTGAACGAAATATTACTAACACAAATCTGCTTATTTGTCAAATGGTCACGCCAATGCAATCAAAATTCGATAAATATTGGGCAGACATGGGAGAAATGCATTGTCTTGCTACAAGATGTCATTACTTACTTATATATATGAGCAAAAAATGAATCTATCATTCGCTAAAGCAGAGGAAAAACTAAACGATATTAAAATGAGGAAAGTTATCTTTAAATTTTACTTTTTTTTAAAAAAAAAAATGATTTTTACTAAATTAATAGCTATTTCTTAATTTATAGAGCTTCGACGATTTATCAATCGACATATGCGCAAAATACGGTTTCTTTAATAATTATAGCGATTTTTCTGATCTTTTTTCACAGGATGACGGATTGATGCAAAGCTATGACCATTTTCTTAAAGATAATCAAGTTCATGGTACAAATAATATGAACGAATTTGAGCAATATTTGAGTGATCCGCTTGTTTCCCGTTCTAGTTCTGGGACGTTTGATGTTCTAGTGTGGTAGAAGGAAAATGAACTGAAGTATCCTTCAGTATCATCAATGGCGAGGGATGTTCTTGCAATTCCAATAACCTCTGTGGCCTCCGAATCAGTAAGTAAAATTTCAATTACTGTATAAGCGCGAAATAACGCGCAGAAGTTAATTTCGAATTTTAGTTAAAATTCGAAATTAACTCCTGCACGTTATTTCGCGCTTATATGGTAAGTATCGGTATTGACTTATTGATGTAAACTAACTGATTTTTTGGTAATTAATGCTAAACTTTGGCTAATACTGAAGTTAACATTTAATTATTAGAAAAAAATTTTCTTTGGTTAGCTTCAGTATTGGCCAAGTTCTTGCATTAACCATGCATTGTTTGTTCAGATATTTAGTATTGCAGGTAGGATTATTGATGATGAACGATCGAACCTCTCTCCGGAAACTGCTGAAATGTTAGTGTGTGGCCAAGACTGGCTAAGAAATGAAAAGGAACAAGGCTGGGAAAAATTGAGAGATGATGCTCAATCTGATTAATGATGATAGTTTTTCACGTAAGGTAAAAATAATGTAACTGATCAGTATAATTTTTTTTTAAAAAAAAAGAATACAATTTCAATCTTTTTGTCACCAAACTAGATTAGGATAGTTAGTTACTTGAAGTTCAGTTAAATTTTCCTTGGATATAGCTAACAATTCGGGCTAAAATTCAATAAGGATTTTTCGAAAATATAATTTTAAAATGGCAGAAAGCCGAATAATTTGCTTTTTGAAATACATTCACAAATATTGTACTTCATTAAATAAAAATTTTCATTTCGAATATATTATTATTCATGCTATCGGTATTCAACACTATACTATCGGCTTTTAATAAAGGTTTTAATACGATTTCTGACGGCATCTTCTGCCGTCGGAGTAAAAAATCTATATAAAATACAGGCCGGGCCAGGCTTGGGCCGAATTTAAATAAAGCCCGGCCCGGTTTGCTTAGCGGGCTTTTTTGTCGGGCTTGAGCCCGATTTATAATAAGGCCCGGCCCGGTTTGTTTAACGGGCTTTTTGTCGGGCTTCGGGCTTGAATCGGGCCTAAAAAAATTTTTCGGGCTCTGTTTCGGGTCTTAGAAAGCCCGACCTGGCCCAGCCTGTTTCGTACCCTATATATATAATAATAATGTACAAATTTATATCGATCTTATGATTCTGTAATTAGATTCTTGTGACTTTGGGCTTGTTAGAATCCTCTCTTTGAGAAGAACATTTTGGTAGTTAAATCATTCAAATTGGACCAGTGGATCAAAAGTTATTAACTAATAAAAGTTTTAGATATAATATACAATCAACACTCTCTAATCCGAACTGCTAGAACTGCTTTTTTTTTACTATGTAAAAATTTGAAAAAGTTCAGTTTTCAAAAAGTTATATATGGCTTATCCGAACTTTATAATAAAATTTACAAATGTTCTAGGAAATTTTGTTCGGTTTAGAAAGAGTTTAATAGTGTTTGGTTTAGAGAGGTTCGGATTAAAGAGAGGCAACTGTATATTATATAAATAATATGTTGTATTAGCCAATCAGAATAAAGGATATATAGTAACCTAACTAGGCCAGAGACCTCCTCCTCCCCTAAGAAATCAGCTGATTTCTGGCACCTCCCTAATGCTCTAGCCCAGCCTGCAAACCCTGTAGATATCTGTGGATATCTATATATAAATAGATTATTTCAGATTAGAAGACTTAATAGTCTGCCGAGTAATTGAATATTCTTATAATTGGCTAATTTTTGTCAAATCAAATTTAATATACAGTAATATGGGCTATAGAAAAATAACATCCTCTATGAATCCACTAACTATTCTTGAATTTTAAGCCTAAATTATATTTTAATACTATACTTTATTGCTATATACATATTAATATAATTAACTATTAAAATTTTATATTTCATTTTATTTATGCTAACTTATATTATTAATTTTTAACCTATTGATTATTACTATGAATAAATATTAACTTGAATAAAAGACTTATTTTAATTATCTCTTACAATCTAAAATCAAATATAAATAGTAAATATTTATGATTTTGGGTAACTTATTTTGAATATAATACTTATATCAATAAATGAACGTTCTTTATACACATATGTTTTGATACAAATAAAATAAAATTAAAATAGTTAAATAAATGAAATTGAATGCTTATTCAAAATATTTAAATTAACAAATGTTCTTTATACTTATATACAAAATTAAAGCAACTAAAATATAATTAAATAGTAGGGGTATGGTGACATAGAGAAGCTGTCTGGTTGTCACTCTCAAGTGATAGGTCTAGAGTTCAAATCTCACTGGAGACGAATTGGAAAATAGGCCTGTGTTATGGTAACATTTGTTCATCGATCGGTCGGGTATATTACCTGTAACCTTGGTACCACCATCTTGAATGGGAGCATCAGCGCAGTTGTGTAAGTTACACAGACAAATCCAAGAGACCGAAACAATTGAAACCTGTATGGCAAGCCCCGAGTAGGGAGGTAAGGAAGATCCTTCTATGGTGCTACAGAAGCCCTCTTAACCAGAGACCGGAGAACTGAATGGAATATACCCTATGGCAAGAGGGGACACTAGCCTGGCTGCCGGAGTCGTACCGGAGAAAAAGGACCTATGTTTCAGAAGTAGATATCAAGGAAAGGGAAACCATCGGCATATAAAGCCGGGCAGACCAATCCTTCCGGGCCAACTGGCATGGTAGTTTGGGAGGAATCGCATAAAGTTGAAGGTGTCGAATATGAGTACTGGAGATCAGAATGAACCCTACAAGGGCAGACAGAACTGACTGACCAACAAGAAGTGAAAACATGGAGCCGTGTACGTGTCAAAGCCCAACGGAGCTCTGGGTGCACTCATATGGGAGTCTTAGGACGTTAAGAGGATCTGTGACCACCAGTAACAGGTATAGCTGGTACAAGTGCATATAGTGGTAGATTGGGTTGGCCGAGCCTCATGATGCTATCCAACTATATCAGGGACTGGAAGCTTCGGCGAAACTTGCCTGGGTACTTGTCACCATAGTGGGGAGTATAGTCGTTCGCATATTTCCAAATTCAGAATGCCAAATCCTGGGTCCCCAAGTTGCAAAAAAATCAGCTAGTTGCGGCAGCATGCAGGCTTGAGATACTTACCCAATGTGGTAGAGGCAGCTGCATGACTTGAGATACAAACTCCCGAAAAGTATGCTAGTAAGGAACTAGGTACACCAATTTGGAAGCAGAAAGCGCCTACCTGAAATTACATATACCAAATTGGAAGTAATGATATTAGGAAATATAGGTAAAGTGGTGGACATGTGAATACTAACGGTCGGTTGGGAAAAAGGGAAGTCCAAAAACCAGGCTAGCTATATAAATGGGAGTATGGTAGGCTCTGATAGGTTTAGGTTATGGATAAAATAGTCCAAGTCTCGGTACTTAGTAGATAGTATAATAATTGTAAGCAATATATTGTAACGATTAATATACACTTAATAAAGTCCAGAGGCATGACCTCACTTTAACATTAAAAAAAAATATATATATATATATAATTAAATAGTAAATATTCATAACTTGTTTGTTAGAACAATAAAAGTTCTTTACTTAAATACTAAAATAATAAGAATTGAATGGCAAATATTAATGAAATCAAATATCTTATTTTAAAATTTGAAGATTAATATACTTTATACTTATGCATTAAATTATTATGAATAAAAATAAATTAATTGTATTGGTATCAGAGTATGAATCAATATAAATTAATAATATAAACTGATATTCACATGGAATATAAATAATGTGTATTTGTGAATACAAGGTCTAAATAGCAGTACTATCCTAGTCCTACCTATTTGTATAAGAGCTTAATATTTTGAGCCCTTATTCTTACCCTAGTGCCTGAGATTTGATACTCTGCCTGGCTTTTATAGATCTATCTGTAAGTATTTACGAATAGCACAGGCCTATACAGAAACATATTGGCAGTACTCAAATGATTTCTATATATTTTGGTATATATGTTTAACTTTTATTATTTTAATTTTTTTAAAACTAGTAAAATAGTTTTTTTTATTCATATTATTTTTATTTCTAATTAACTATTCTATATTATCTTTTACTACTAATTTTATTTATCAATACTGCTATTAATTATTTTTACCTATTAAAATTCTTTATTAGCAAAATAACTCTTTGGACCATTTTGTTAATAGATATTTCAATATCATATGATTTAAAATATAATTCTGAAAAATGAAATAGAATTGCTATAATTTTGAAAATGAACATATTATGGTGCTCTTGGCTTTAAATCTACATTCATGTGACTTGATCACTTTTTTTAACTATATGATATTAACGGAATAAATCATAAACTATCATTTAATCTAAAATGTGAGTGATTCTAAAAAAATAAATAGAAAAATTTTCTCAGTAAGTTCCAATACTAGTAAATTTTTTAAAATTTATAAGTCACATGGTCTAAATTCGATAGTTTGATTGGTCAAAGATAAAAAATATATACATTTACTTTTTTAAATTTTATAATAAAATAGCTAAACTTTGAAAGGCTACTACACCATCAGTTTAACTTTAAGGGTATAGTGTAATACAATATAAATATAAATAGCAAATTATTTGTTGCACAGTACTACCGTTTTCTCCTCACCTTGTTCTATATTTTTGAAAAATTAGATTTTAAGTTAATATGCAGACTTAAAAACATCATCTCTTCAAAGTTAATAGTAATTTTATATGTTTTTTTTATAATTTTATATATAAAAAATTTATATCTGACAAATCGGATGCTGTTATACCATATAATAACCGTAAAATAAGTATACAATATTGGGCAAAAATTGTAGAATAACGGTAATTTGGCAAATGTTCACGTGCCGCTCTGCGGCATGTGTAGCCAATCATTTGCCAAATTACTATATTCGACAATTTGCCCAATATTGGTGTTATCCGGCAATTTATGATCATGATTGGTTGGAAGTTGCTCGATGAGTTTAATTTAAATAAACATGTTTACATTATAACACATGAAAAAATAACAAAAAGAAATAATTTTATGATCATATGAGTTTGCCGGATAACTATATATATCAGATATAGAGTTGCACTAAAATCAATCACATGACTAGGAATTTTTTATTATCGATATTGAATTTAAGATAATTAACTACAAAACTATCAATAGAAGAGAAATACTGTATGTACAATATTGTTTGTCTTTACGCTACCACTACTGTGTAATTCATTTTTTGAAAAAGCCAGTACTGTAAAAACTTTATTTACTAATGCTAAAATTTAATATATATTTATATTTTCATGTATACAAATATACATGCTGCATTTAGAATAAACTTAGTAATACTAGTTTATTTCAATACAATTTAAATATTTTTTTTTTATTTAATAAAAAAAACAAAGAGCATGAAAATTGCTGTTTAAATCATAACAACAATTCTAAAAAAAAAATTTACTTCATCGTATCAATAGTAATTTAATAATTCCATTTTCATTGTTGAAATATTGTCAACATTAGTTGAATAAATTTGTTCAGTTTCTTCAATACCTCTACAAATTCCTTCCTCATAGATTATATTTTCTACTTCTTTGTTCTCATGATTTTCATGATTGGTCACATTAGTTCTGGTATCAATTTTGTTATTTACTGGTATTTTGACATTTATATAAAAATTTTTATAAATGTAAACTAGTTTTTTAACTCTTTTGTTATGTAAATGATTGTGAAGTTTACTGTGAATAAAACCAAACGTAGAAAAATTCTGTTTAGCTGTAGTGGATAATATTGGAATTTTAAGAAGATTAATTGCTAGCTTTTTGAGACTACTATCTGGCTACAATTCCCATTATAATGCTATAACAATTTATATACAAATTAGTAATCTATAAAAACAATATTATTCAACCAGTAAAAAAAAAATTGAATTAAGTGTAGTAGCCAATTCCCAAATAATAAAATCGTTATATGGAGAACTTTGTTTCGAAATTTAACAATTTCAATAAATAATTCTACAGATCTTTCTTGTCCAAATTTTTAATTCATAAATGCTATGGGTGGTAACATATATTATATAATATAATTTTACTATACTTCCTACCACCTCCTCCCTACATAAGAGAAATTTGATTGGCTATTATAAACTTCTATATTTAATATAAGATTTTAGAGACCCCCTCACTCCTAAAATATTACGTAATATTTGTCACCACCCTAAATGCATTATATCCTATAGGCTCTATATTGTAAATTCAGCTTTCTTCTAAAAATCGTGGGTCAAGTATATAAGCAGCCATCATAATAGTTCTTTAATACAGGTTTGAATTTCATTAATAAAATTGCATAAAATATCTTGAATTGTATATAACATTTTTTTAAAATTGGAGTAAATAGATAAAAGTGTAGTACTATCTGATTCAAATAGTTTTAATATAGCTACGATTGGCTGTAAAATGCTTGCAATTAAGTTGAGATCTTCTCAAAATTTCTCACAAAGCACATAAATTCTAAGACTTGTATCTATTGTTTTACGAATTCTTGAATCCATTAAAGTTTGCTCTATTGCAATTTTTGATTTTTAAGTGATTGGAGACATTTAAGATAAGTACCCCATTGTGTTATTGCTAGTAAATCTAATGCGATTTCCTTTTTATAATTATTAAATTGAATTTGTTTAAGTTTTGCTAATGCTTGTGGATGTGATTTGAAGTATTTGACTAACTTTGTTGCATTATCTATTACTGTTTTTATATCATGAATTTTCAAAATATCTTTAATTAATAAATTTAAAGTATGGGAAGCATATCCAAAACAAACGATTTTAGAATATTTTTTCTTCAATAATATGCCATGCTGCTTTCATTATATTGGCTATATCTATTATAGCTGCTGAAAACTTTTCAATATTAATTGCTTACATTTGCTGAATTATTTGATTAGCAATCTATTCTGCTGTATATGATATTTCTCTTGAATAAATAGCCTCAAAAAAAAGGGTTTGCAGTACAAACAATAAAATTTTTACAAATTTCTGATTAATATTAGACCAACCATCAGAGACCATACATAAACTTCATGCTTTTAAAATTTGTTTATCAGATTCTTTTTTTACATACTTATAAACTTTATTTACTAATTCATCTGCAACTTTTTTTCAAATACATTGAAAAAATTTAATTATATAAGGATTTTCAATAAAAGAAAATAGTACTCCTGTTGCAAACAAGGCTTGTGCTAACATAAATTCAAGAGATTTTTGTTCTTCTTCATCAACATGATCTATAAAATTTTTAATTGATAGTTTTTGAACATTTTGGACTAGGAAAAGTATAAGGTATTGATATATTATTTTTTTGACGTTTAGTATTAGAATTTGTTTTGGCATTTTCTGGTGCTCCTAAACAATAATCATTAAGATGTGCTTACATTCGTATAGCAATTCCACAATCAAAAATTTTTGGACAATAATTGCATTTTATACGAGAATGTAGTTTGTTATTTTTAGATTCATATCCTTGTTTTTTAGCTTGGTCTTCAACTTGGTTTTTAGCTTGGTAATCTTGGTTTTTAGTTAAATTTCTTTTAAAAATTGTCCAATATTTCCATACTGAGGTCTTTTTTTTCTTATTTTATATCAGTATTGTTGCTATCGTTACTTGTAAAATTAATTTTTTAATAATAAAAATTTAAAAATTTTTTATTGGCTAATTTCATTATACGAATATATTATACCAACTATACGGTATAATTTTAATTATACTATACCAATTATATAGTTAGGGCCATGACAGATATTACGTAATATTATAGGGGGGAGGGGGTAAGCCAAAGTCTTACGTTACACATATATAATATATATAATTATATATAATATAATATCAGATATATTACTAATATATTATAATTTTTAGCACTAATTAAAATATAATTATATACTGAAATGATGTATTTTTGAGTGCTAAGAAAGTTTATTTAGTAGCCAAAGGTATATTTCATTAGTAAAATTTTGCATGATGCCAAATTTTTATATTTTTATTAATTGATAATCTATTTGTCAACTGGAGAGTAGTGAAATGTGGCGCTCTTCCATCTAAAATTATTTTTTTTACTAAGTTAACATTACATGTCCACTAATTGAAAGTTGTAGAGCTCGTCGAAACGCATCTAACAGTGGTTATATCATCCAAATCGGCTCAGTGGATGGCGAGATATCGTCAAAAAACTATTGGCCGACTATATAAAATTCCATGACACAGATTATATATAAAAATCACTATAGGCGAAATGTGGCGTTCTTCCATTTAAAAGTTTTTTTCTTACTAAGTTAACGATA
>QKWP01000977.1:6563-42214 GCA_003550325.1 Gigaspora rosea
TTCAAAAATGCCTTTTTTTTTTTTTTAAGTTTTTTTTTTCTATGCTAGTTTTTTTTACTTTGTCTTTCTCTTTTTTTTTAACATACTTTTTTTTGAAATTTTACTTTTTTTTTTTATCTGGTAATCCGGGTTGAAATTTTTGTGACGCGGTCAAAACACTATACAATCGTTAAAGATCTGCTAATCGTCATATATCGTTTCAAATAATTATGATTATAATCGATTTATAGATATATATTGTTTCAAATAATTATGATTATAATTGATTTATAGATATATAACGATTTAATATAAAAAAATGATATATATCAATTATAGATATATATTGATTTTTATCTAATTAATCGATATATAACGATATTATAATATCTATCGATTATAGATATATATCGATTTTTATCTAATTAATCGATATATAACAATATTTTAATCAATATATAACGATATTATATAATCGATATAAAACAATTAAGTGCTATATATCAATCAATATCTATATATAAAATTTTCTGATATACATAGCACTTCTGCTTTTTTGTGCCAATAAAAATTACTTTTAAATGTATTGCTTGCCTTTTGTAAAATGTTGCTTTGTAGTACTAAAGGAAGGGCCAAAAATTAGCTAATTTTCTAGAAGAGTGTTTAAAAAAGTAAAAATTTAATATGAAGACCTGACTAAAATAGAGTGAGAATCAAAATTTTGGCCAAAATTGAATCAGCTAATTCTTGGCAGCACTCTAATCTTATATTTTGCTGAGTTAAAGAGTGAGATTATAATTTTGTTAAATAAGAATTGTAAGGTAAAATGGGGTATTGTAGCAAAGGGAGGTATTGTGGCGAATTGTACTATCTTGTAATACAATGACCAGAATTGAATAATGTTTATACCATTCGATTCGTCTCAATGAGATGAATCGAATAGTAGTTAGATCATTGAATTCCGATCACTGGATCACAAGATAATGATGCTTATGTACATATGACACACTTTTCGTCATAATACTCTCAAAATTATTTTTGTATTATAGTGTATTGTACATAATCATTAATATCTTGTAATCCAGTGATCGGAATTGAATGATCTAACCACTATTTGATTCATCTCATCGAGACAAATCAAATGTTATAAAAATTATCAATTCTGGTCATTGTATTATGATGATATAACTCAAATTCGCTACAATACCCTGCCCTCTTTAAAATCTTTACTTTAGTTTCTCTACTTTTGAACGATTATGTCGTTTGATCCAGTGATTAGAATTTAATGATCTTTATACCTTTAGATTCATCTTTGTGAGACAAGTTAGTTGGTATCAAAATCATTCGATTCTGTTAGATAATTCACATGATATCATCAATCAAAGTTAACTTCACCACAATACCCCTTTTACCTTATATGACTAAGGGGTCTTCCAGAAATTAGCTGTTTTTTTTTACTATGAGCCCACCTCACCCTACCCCACCCACTCACCTGATACTATAGAAGTTTTATAATTTATTAAAGAATTATAAACTATTTATAGTAACACAAATTTATTCTAATCTCTAGATCATGTGATTGGATTTTTATGGTTTTGGGCTTGCTAGAATCACCTCATTAAGAGGATCATTTTGGTAGTTAAATCATCGAAATTGGCCTAGTAGATCAAAAGTTATTAACAATTAAATATTAATTTTCAATTGTTAATAACTTTTGATCTACTGGGCCAATTTCGATGATTTAACTACCAAAATGATCAGCTCAATAAGAGGATTCCAGAAGCCCAAAATTATAAAAATCCAATCACAGGATCCAGAGATTGGAATAAATTTGTGTTACTATAAATGGTTTATAATTTTTTAATAAATTATAAAACTTTTATAGTAACATATATCTATTCTGATCTTAGGATCCAGTGATAATTTTGGCTTGCTAGAATCCTCTTATTGAGAGCATCTTTTGGTAGTTAAATCATTAAATTTGATCCAGTAAATTAAAAGTTATTAATTATTAAATATTGTTAATAAATCTAAAATTTTGGTCAAAAATAATTTTGTAACTTTGGCCAGAATTATAAAATTTGGGCCGGAATATACCTAATACTTCAGCTGACCCACCCACCCCCTCTAAAATCAGCTGATTTCTGGAAGCCCCCTAATATTGATTATAAGAGTGGAGTTATTCTTTGTTTTAATTATATTTCTCAGAGAAAAAGTCAAGTATGTTGATAGCCCTTTCCATAAATAAGAAAAAAGAAATGTTCACTTTTTGTCTTGTGTTACTGAACCTTTTTTTCTTTTGATTGTCTTTCATGAGTTCATTTGAGTTACAGTTGACTCTGGATATACCAAACTGTTTATACCAAAATCAGGCTATAACAAACCAGATTTAGCAGAACAGATTTTTTGTAATAAATTTGGCTGGCTATACCAAACTTAAATATTAAAATCTTTATATACTATATCTGAACTTATCTTTACTAGCCCATGAATATGTATACATATTTTGATATAGAAAACTATTATATAATTTCACAGATATTGCATATATACAAAGTAATAGATTCTAAAAATTTTCAAAAAATAATATACATGCAAGTAAATTCTAAAAATTTTTGATATAATTTAGAAATTCTGTTGGCTAGCTTTATATACCGAACAGTTCAGTATAGATAAGTGAATTACCGTATGTTTCCGAAAATAAGCTACATCCTAAAATAAGCTACCCCCAGTTTTGATCCAAAAAAGTCAAAACGCCTTTGACCCGAAAATAAGCTACCCCTTTGTTGCGCCAAAAGATATTTAACAAAATTTTTAGTTCCGAAAATAAGCTACCCCCACGATCGATAAACGTTGCTANAATTTTTAGTTCCGAAAATAAGCTACCCCCACGATCGATAAACGTTGCTACATAGTAAAGTCTAAATTTTACTAAGCAAATCGATCAAAGTGACATAAGTAACCTTGTTCAGCAGATCAAAATACGCGTACCCTAAAAATTTCATAAAAATCGGAGAACTTTTTATTATTTGACTTTTAATTTTTACGTTCAACGGTTTTTTTTTTTGTAAAAAAAAAACCGCTGAAAGTAAAAATTAAAAGTCAAATAATAAAAAGTTCTCCGATTTTTATGAAATTTTTAGGGTACGCGTATTTTGATCTGCTGAATAAGGTTACTTATGTCACTTTGATCGATTTGCTTAGTAAAATTTGGACCTTACTATGTAGCGATTATAATCGATCATTTTATAAGTTACCACTGATTTTTTTTTGCATATTTATTTATTGTTTATAACATATTTATTTATTGTCTACAGCATATTTATTTATTGTCTACAGCATATTTATTTATTTATTTTACTTGTTAAAGTTTTGTATTCGAAAATAAGCTACCCCTTTGTTGTGCTTTAAATTACTTAAAATAGTAAATAACCCAAAAATAAGCTACCCACGGTTTTTTTTTGTTAAAAATTGGCAAAAAAAGGTAGCTTATTTTCGGAAACATACGGTATATAATGAACTTACTCTATACTGAACAAAAAGGTCCAGACTCTGCAGTTTGGTATATCCAGAGTCGACTATATTTAGTTTTATTATATTTATTGTATCTTCTATTACTGGCTTTACAGAATTTTCTGGTGCTAGTTTATTTATTATCTGCAATTTGTTTTTATTATTATTTTCTAAAAGTTCTTGGATCTCCATTATTCTATTGCTCAGTACTATGAGGGTGTAAATAAGGCTGTATCTTTTTTCTACTTCTTAATTAGTTTGTTTATAATATTCTTTAAGGCTTCAAGTTTTTGTTCCATCTTTTGTTACAGCTTATTTCTTTGTCTAGCAGAGGTTTTTCAGGCTTTTGAATTATGCTGAACTCAGGTTTACTTTCTGCTTTTAGTTTATTGTTATTATTAATATATTAGTTTTTTTTTGTTCATGACATTACTCATTCTCTTTTCTATAGTTATTTTATATTTTTTTTGTCATGTTTGTAGCATTTTTTTTTTCTTTTTCCAACATGTATTTTCTTTTTACTTGTAGAGTGCACACCCTGTTTTCTACTTCTTTTTTAGCACTTTCTTCTCTATAATCTGTATTAATTTTTAAGTCTTGTATTTACTCTCTTTCGAACTAGAAAAAGTGACCATTAATCTAATTATTAATCTTAATTATTATATTTTATTAATTAGGGTAGTGCTATTTATTACGTAATTTTTTCCATAGATACATGGGGGCTCGTTAGTAGAAAGAGGGTAGAAAGTTTCTAAATAAAATTTTTTAGACTTTGAACTAAAATATCTCAATAACTACTAAACTAAATTTAATAATTTTTTTTTATTTTAATTATATGTAGTTATAAAATTAGGGTACTGCTATTTACACCATGGTTTTTGCTATTTGCACCATAGATTTTGTGTAACAGTAGATCATCAATCAATATTTTCTATTTGCACCATAGTAATATATGTTGCACCAATAAAAACTCGCCTTTTTTTGTAGATTAACAGTTATTGGCTCCGTTAATGTTGTGTAATGTTACATGAATCTTCTTTTGGTAGCCTAATCTAATGCGGGCCAACCCTAACTCTAAATTTATAATGTGGGCAAACCCTTACCCTAATTTTTTAAGGCCTTAATATAATGCGGGCCAGATTTTTGCAATTTTGTGTAACTTTGAGCTATATTCATGTTGCACCAATAAAACTCGTCTTTTTTTGTAGATTAATAGTTATTCGCACTATTAATGTCATGTAATATTACACAAGTCTTATTTTGGTTACTTAATCTAGTAGGCCTGCTAACCTAATTTTATAATGCGGGCCAACCCTAACCCTAATACCAGGAACGGAGTAATGCAATCACAAAGTGTATAGTTTTATGCTGTTTGGAATGGTATTTGTCCACAAAATCTTAAATTTGATTGGTCCGCATGACTTATTCGTCAAATTTTGATTATTTTTCACGCATGAATGCATCATGCAATTATTCTTCACGCATAAATTCATCACGCCTTATATTCTATCATAACCACACATATGAGCAATATTACAGTTGCAATAACTAATGATAGTAAAAGCAAAACTTTCACCGCAAAAATTGGTGACCCGATGCAATTTGATTTGTCTATTTACCTGATATTTGGTATTTTTCATTTTTTTTCGTAGGATCTTTTATCGGGTTGATGAAATGATAATCACTAATCATCAAAGAAGTTTTTTAATATTAAATACTAATGTTGCTCGTTCAACTGGCCAATCAAATATTCTAACGTGTCACACTAAAATAAGGCTTATATCAAAGCACAAATATTCATCTATTCCGCTGGCCAATCAAGTGTTCATAATGTAGTTACACCAAAATAAGGCTTAGATCAACGTCTTTTTAATCACTGGCCAATCAAGTATACTAACGTGGTCACACCAAAATAAATTTATCCATGTTTTTTTAATGCCTTAAACAACCTCTTAAAATTATAAAAACTTGAATTTTCCAAATTCGCTTCTGCTATTTTATTATAATAAATAAAAACTATTTTAGCGAAAAAATAGCTAAAAAAAAAAGTCAATCAAATGTTTCACTAATTGGAAAGCGTTCTATATAATGATCTCAAGTTTAATAACAAGTACAAGTGCAAGAACCAATGCAAGAACCAATGCAAGCACAAGTGCAAGAACAAGAACAATTGCTACGCAATAGATAAAAAAGACATGATATTAATAAACATAGTAAATATATTCAAATACTAGAAAAAAAACTAAAAATTTAATGATTAATTTCTAGACTTTCCATTTTTCGTAAATTTTTTGTCAGAATTTTTTGCTGTACAGATTACTAATTTTCTCTGCAATTTTTATATTTGAAATTTTATGTCAATTTACCAAATGTGGTTATGTCCAAAACGCTAAAACTAATATAGCAATATGATCGAGTAATTATGGTATATCGCTTTTGGTTAGTTATACACCTGTGAGCAAAGTGTTAAGACTAAAATACGTATTGATGAGCTAATTATGATCAAGAATATCATTACCATTCATAATTTTAACCTATCAACCTTGCCAAATCATACACGATCAAAACTTCTAAATATTCATCAAAACAATTCTAAGAAACATCTAAAATTCAAACTCCAGAAACAATAATTTTGGATGATTATAATAATACTTATTCAAACAAATGTGCTAACAATACTGATCAAGAAAAAATAAAAATAAAAAATGATCAAATCAAACATGCAATACTAAACGATCATCTTATAGTAATACATTTAGCTAATTCAGATGATAAATATTTTATCATTTAAAATTTTATTTTTTAAAAAATTTTTTCCGATTATAATTTGTATTATTCTCTTTATAAATTTTCTTTTATGTTTGTTTTTAAAATAAATTTACAACGTTGCGCTACTTATTTTAAAAATTTTATGTATATATACTAAAATCAAGTTAAAATATAAATAATTTCCTAATACTGTTAATTCTCAAGCAACACTCTGACTTATACTTAAACTCAATTGTTTCCTATAAAATTTGATCAATAACTAAAAAAATTTATACTAACTAAATGCATTGCGTAAGCAACGTGAGATACGCTAGATTATAATCAACAGCATAGACTATTAAAATGACAATCATATAATTATCCACACTATCGCAATACACTAATAAAATGCTAGATCAACAACAATCCATTAAACATTAAATATGTATTCAGTTCTTATTGATTTCCAATTTATGTTTGTTTTGACTATTTTTTAACTATATACCTTCGTTCCTGGTTTCTAGTGTGACAGCGTCGTGCAGCTACCTTATTTTATAACGTGGGCCAACCCTTACCCTAATTTTTTAAGGCCTTAAAAAATTAGATAAGGGTTGGCCCGAATTATGAAATTAGGGTTAGGGTTGACCCGCATTATAAAATTAGGTTAGCAGGCCTACTAAATTACCAAAACAAGATTTGTGTAATATTACACGACATTAACGGTGCAAAATAACTATTAATCTACAAAAAAAGGCGAGTTTTTATTGGTGCAACATTTATTACCATGGTGCAAATAGAAAAGGTGATTGATGATCTACTATTACACGAAATCCATGGTGCAAATAGCAAAAACCATGGTGTAAATAGCAGTACCCTAAAATTAAAATAAAAAAAAATTTATTTAATTTGATATAGTAGTTATTGAACTATTTTAATTTAAAAATTAAAAAAAAAGTGGTAAAAACTTTTTACCCTTTTTCTACTGACGAGCCCCTACATGGTCAAAACCCTGATTATATTATACAAAATTGCTAATTGACCAATCAGATTCAAAAAAATATATATAATATATATATAATATATATAATAGCATAGATAATTTTAAAATTGAATAACTAAGCAAGGCCTCACCTTAAAAAAAATAAAATAAAATAAAATAAAATTGAATAACTTTTGATCTACTAGTCCGATATGGAAGATTTAACTACCAAAATGTTCATCTCAATAAGACAAATCTAACAAGCCTAAAATTATAAAAATTCAATCACTGGGTCCTAAGATCGCTAAAGTTTTTTACAATTTTAAAATTATAAAAAACTTTAGTGATCTTAGGATTCTGTGATTTGATTTTTATTATTTTAGGATTGTTAAAATCATCACATTAAGACAAATATTTTGGTAGTTGAATCATCCAAATCGGACTGTAGATCAAAAGTTATTCAATTTTAAAAATATTATACTATTATATATACAGTCAACCCCCATACAATCATCTTCCCTACAATCACATTATAATACTAAAGTAGATATAGGTATTATGGTGCACTACCAATTATGGCGCATTTATGATATCTAATGACCCATCGATCAGAATTGTATGATTCCGGTACCAATCGATCCGTCTCGGCGAGACGAATCGATTAGTGTTAAAATCGTGCAATTCCAATCAACAGGTCAAAAGATATCGCCACCAAAGTAATAAAGTATTTCTTGAAAAAAATCATGCATTCATAAAATGACTTTTTTTTAAACAATTACTACACAATGCTTGTAATTTTATATTTATTAGAGAGCCAGACTAAATGTTACGCATTATAAATGTACCATGCAATTCGAATTAAGGTGGTTTTGTGGTATATTTGTGTCATTTATTAGCGATCAAATGTTTTAAATCACACGATCAGTAGTAACCATACAAATGTAAACATGTCGAATGTTTTGAACGATGTTTTTAATCATTATTACTGTAAAAATAAATGTTTTTTAGGTCACACGATCAGGTGTAACCTTTGGTTTATAAGTTTATAAATGTGAATGTTTTGAACTATTTTAACTGTAGTTTCTTTGTCACGTGACATAACGATTTATTACTGTGAAAAATTTAAATTTACAAAAAATTAAAATAAAACCATCGAATTATAGCACTTAAGAAAGATAAAGCTGCTTGAGATAGTGTTATTGAAGAAGCCCTTAAGTTTATTAAAGACTCCTCAAACGATCCTAAGCCCCAAGTAAAAGGCGTGTTGCACAAGACTTTGGTATTCCAGAATCAACACTTAGACGTGTTATTCTGAATGATGGTCCCCTTAACCATCCAGGCCCTAAAAAAATTTTAACTGACCATGAAGAAGAGCAATTGGTTGGCTATTGCTTGAATATGCAGAGGCTTGGTTTCGGATTATCAAAGTTTGGTATAAACTATTGTGTACTAGAGATTGTTTATAGAGATAAACGACAACATCCTTTTAATGAAAGTGGACCAGGCCAATTATGGTGGGAACGATTTCTAAGAGACCACCTGAGCTTTCATTTCGCGTTCCACAGGCCCTAAATGAAGCACGTGCCCAAAAAGCAAATCCCATCATAATCAATGATCATTTTAATAAATTAGAAAAAATTATTAATGAATATTCACTTACTCCTAATCGGATCTGGAACATGGATGAGACAGGTCCTCCTTTTTTTTATTATTATTATTTTTTTCAGTTTTTTTTCTTTTTTTGTTTTTTTTCTTTTTTTTTAAGTCTTACGACCAAACCATCACGTCGCCCTTTATTTGCTTGAGACAGGTTTTGTCATTGAACCCCAACTTTAAAAAGTAATTGCTAAAAAAGGAGCACGCCAAATTCATCGTGTTTCATACGGCAGTAATCATGAACACATATCCGTATGCCCGACTATATTAGCTACCGGAGTATATATCCCACCATTAATAATATACAAAGGCAAGCGAGTGATTCTGGGTCTTTTGGATGGTGCACCCGCTGGCACTGTTATGGGGTTTACCGACACGGGATATATGCGAGAGAGCCTATTTAAAAAATATATAGAGCATTTCGTTAGATCTATTCCTCCCGCTCGCCCTGTTTTACTTATTCTTAATGGACACAAGAGCCACGTTAATTACACTTGTGTCAATTTTTGCTATGAAAATAACATTCTTCTTTACGCCCTCCCACCACATACCATACATGTTCTACAACCTGCCGAATTACCCTTCGCTCACCTCAAACGAGTGTATAGCAGTGAATGTGCCAAATATTATACTAATATCGGTGGCAATTAGTTACCAAATATACATTCGCTAAAATCTTCGGACAAGCCTATATTAGTGCATTTATTCCCATTGCATAATGCAATTCTTTCAAGGCAATGGGAATATGGCCCTTCAATCCCAACACCATTAGTCCTAGCCGTCCAGAGCCTTCAAGGCCAACACAAATATTCGACTTACAAAGTCCTAAGCCCATTTACCCACCTGTTGTACTAACTTCTTCTTCAACTAGTTCCGACCTCGGTTCAACTTCTACAAATGAAGAATTATGAACAGAAATAGAAATACTTAATAATAGGGTTGAACGTTTGGAATCCGAATTAGAACTTTATAAAAATCCCGGTACCAGTTCTTTGCGGTTGGTACTTAAGTACCCTTTGTGACATTGTTCAAATCAGATTGGAGAATCGGAGACAAATGAGAGACAGCCTAAAAATCAGCAGCCAAAGAAAAAACGAAAGACCATGCCTTTCTCTCGACTTCTTACTGAGGAAGGGTTGTTGCGTTTGTTGAGAGAAGCGGAAGAAGAAGCAGAAAGAGTGGCCAACGAAAAGATACAAAAAAAGTGGTGGCCACCCAACGATGAGTAGCACGAGAGATCAAAAAGACCCAAAAGCAAGAAATTCGTAAACAAAAGAAGGAAGAAAGAGAACGTTTAAAGATAGAACAACAACATATTAGAGAGGAAAAACGGTTTGAAAAAAAAAGAATGCAAAAAAAGATGGTACTACCTGATTATATGTGTTGCGCCATTTTTGGTCGATAACTTAACGATCTCGATTTTTGGAAGAAATTTTATCTAAGAAAAAAAAATTTTTTTAATAAAAAAAAATTTTTTTTAACCAAAAAAAAAGCTTATTTAAAGTTAAAATATACTTATTTTAGTAAAAATTTGACAAATGTTTTTCAATTTAATAAAGTTTTACTATTGGCACATTTAACTGCGCCATAATACCCATACTTACCTTATATTACATTTTTATTAAAAACAATTTACTATTAAATATATAAAAACTACTTCTATAAAAGCACAACCTCTTACCACCTATCCAACTTTATTAAAAGATTAAACAACAATAGTCTATTAAGCACTACAACTCTTATTAGGGTCCAACAACTTCAAAATAACCTCTGATCACCTATCAGTATCTTCTCACACCCTAATCCTACAATTGATGGCCCTAATAAATTAACTACAACCTTTAAAATTATTCAGCTCTTCAAACATCTTAACTGGTCAATTAGCTCTAATACTTACTCTAACATTCCTTTTACAATCAAAGAAGGTTCAATTTCTTTAGAATCTATTCTTGCTACACATCCTAAATATACAACTTTTAAAAAACAAATTCGACATCACTATATATTTTTTCTTGATCAACTCACAATATATGACAATTCATGCTTACTAGATTGGAAGCATATTTCACCCAGACTACACAAAATCCCTAAAGGTAGAACCTCCCAATGGTTTACCTTCTTAGAAGATAAAGTCACTAGCCACTCCTATGAACGTACTATTTATCCACACATAAATTTACCTTCTACAAACTATTATAGCTATACTACTGGTCATTTTTCAAAACATGCCAAGCCTTGGCTTATTACATTATTAGATGATCAAATTATTATAGGCAAAGCCTGCCGCCAACCAACTGCATCAGACTTTACATTAATAACTCACTAGCAATGCTCTATTCAAACACAATTCACAAACTTATATCCCACTCCACCAATTACTATATCACTATGCAATATTTGTTCTCTTAATACCAAAATAATCCAAAACAAATGCACTATCCTAATACCTACTAGTCATGCTACAAAATTTTTTGGCAGACTGAATTCTGACAAAACAATTAGCTTAAATGCTAATTTTTTAGATCTCATATATTCAATTGCACTTAGAAATCCAATTTATATCCCACCACCACCAAATCTTAATATTTCTACTATACAATTTCCTCATATATTTGAGCCAAGTCAAGCTTATGATACTCTTCAGTCATTTACATATTACAATAATAGTTTTTCAGAACTCATCTTTTATACAGACACACTCTTTTTGATGATCCTCTGGACCAAAACTTCCCATAAGCACCGACCTACGAAAATTTTGTAGTTAGTATTTTTATACATAACAAAAACTTTATCTAGAAGCAACTTGGATACAGGACTTCAGATTGCATGCGAGAAGACTAAAATAGAGCTGAAAAAGATTTTTCCTTGTGGGTTTGGTTCTCTGGGTAGAAGACTTCGTTGCTATAGAAAACGTAGTAGGGCTAAAACCCTGGAGTTTTTTGTCAAAAGATGTAGAAGTCTAAACAGAAACATACTTTTGGTTATCTATACTATTCTACAAAACATAAAACTTACACTCTTTACAAGTTTTGGTCTCCCTGCTATTTCTCTTTGGTTTTTCGAAATTTCGCCAAAAAGTGGGCAATCCAGTTTACCCCTCCAAAAGATCGGCAGTGTTTACTCCTTCCAATTTGGGAATACGTCTACCTAATCAGAATCAGTCACGAGTGAATTTGAATCCTGCAAATAAACGAATGACACGTGAGATGTTTTGGTGGAAAATTCGAGATGAAATTTCTTTCTAGAACTTTCTATTAGGCGTAGTTTAGTTTTCTTTCTTTTATGTACATAATACTTTGGCAGAATTCAGCTGCGCAGTATTATAATTTTCAAACAGTAGCAGTATTAGTATTAGTATTAGTATTAGTATTAGTATTTGTTATCTCCTCTCTTTTTTTCGTTTTTTTTAGATAGGATTAGTCAGTTCCGCTTTGTTTATAGGCTTTTTCTTTGTTTCTCTCATCTTACATCTTTTTCTTTTGTTGTTGTTTTTGGTTTCTCGTCTAGGTTCGATGATATTTCCCCTCTTTTTTTTACAATTCTTTTATTTCTTTTATATTTCATTTTTTCTTGAATGGTAGTATACAGTTAATAGTACATGCTATTATCTGACCCCACCATTGATGCTAGGTGGGAGGGATTTGAAGAGAAATCCTATAAACTTGACGGCACTGACGTTGAAACTCCATTCTCTCAGGAGTTTGGTGCGACGAGTTGCATTTGGGCACTCTTAGAAGTAGCCGGATGATGTTGGACCTATATATTAGTGGATATATTAGTTCGTTTACAATTGAAAACTGCTCAGGATTAATAAACTAGTTAGGCTCTAGCAAGGCCGTCAAAGTTAAAAAAAAAAACTTTTATACAGATGGGTCTGTTATTAATCTAGACAATGCCCAATGTTCTATGAGAATTGGTTGGATACAAATAGCTAACCAGAATATTATACATTCCTTCCAAGCACAAACCAATTTTTGGCCATGCTCTTTTAAAACAGAACTACTTGCAATTTTAGCTGCAATAAGTACAGCTCCTAGAAACTGTACTATTCAAATCTATACAGATTCACAATAAGTTATCTCTAAATTTCAAAGCTTAATTAATACTATACCACTTCCAAACTTTTTAAATATACCCTATTGGTCAATATGGAATACATTACTTAATTTAATTAAGTCCTACAATCTTAATATTACCCTGCACAAAGTAAATGCACATGAAGATGACAATTTTAATAATAAAGCTGATCAACTAGCACGCAACCATCATATAGCACCCTATCTTATTTTTAACCCAAACAATATATATAATCCTCAATATACACCTACTTCTGATAATTATCCAATGGAACTTCCTATTCGTCGCAGCATTAGAACAATCTGCAAAGCACATATAATTGCATTGTGGACATCACAAAACCCTTTCAGCAATGGAATCAAATTTCACAACTTATTAATTGGAACGCTTCATAGTTATATATCAATAATAACCAAAAAATTAGCAACTTTTCACATAGCTTCCAATCCTCTACTCTAAAATCTTTTAGAGTTAAACTATTACTTGATGAGCTTCTTATTCTTCATAAAAGATATCCTTCATACCCTAATATCTGTCATATATGCCAACAGGCAAGTTATGCCTTGCATTGGGTTACTTGCCCAAATACCAATCTATTACTAGATCTTATAAAGAATTTTTTAAACCAAATACTTAGTTCTGACAAACTAGATATTTCTCCAACTCAGGCCAAAAATCTTCACTCCAAAATTTTAAAACTTGATAGTCTTCGAATTCATCATTTCTCATACAAGCCTTCATTATATTCAACTCTATCAGGTCTTATTCCATTAGAACTAATTAACATATTACAAAAAACTGCCCCATCTTCAAATTCTGCTAGGTCCCTTACAATTCAATTTTTACTTCATCTCAACCAACAAATTTATACAAAAATCTGGATCCCATACTGTACCTCAAGATCATACTATCAACAAACAATTTCACAAAATCAGCCACAGACTCTGAATCTTCTATATCTATTATACCTACAATCGAAACCAATAATAACAATTCTATTATAAATAAATCAATTCAGAAAATAGATTACTGGTACCTCCACTGGATTAAATATCTTACACACCCTTCAAATATTAACTAATAATCAAATCTAGGTGAGCCTTGGCCACTCTGGTTGGTTTAGGCCACAGATAAATACTAGGTTTACTTTTGTTTATCTAGCTATATGTCTGAGTTCTTTTTCTTAGCATTAGATTTAAACAATAAAATTTTTTCCAACTATAAAAAGCTTCCATTAAATTTAATAAAGATAAGAGCAAGGTCTCACTATTAAAATTAAAAAAAAAGCACAATCTCTTTATAAGCACTTTATTGAAAAAAGTATATATGTGAACAAATTGGTGATTGTAAGGGGTGTTGACTGTAGTATATATATATATCCCCTTAGGGCAGTGTCATTAATTACCTGATTATTTTTTATCAGAGGCCTACCCTCCACTATTTTTTAATATACATATAGTCAGGTCATATATAATTTCAACTTTTTTGACCCCTTCTAGAAAATTACCTGATTTTTGTCACTCCTCTTATAATAAACTTGTTATCTTATCATGTGTGTCTGTTACATTTTTACCAATCATTCTGTTCATGTGAATTGGAGTATCATAATTGTCTGGTACATTTTTACCAATTATTTTCATGGATAGCATAAATGGTCATGATCACATGTCGAAATTCGCAATAATTATACCAAATAAACGTTAGTATTAATGGCCCTTATATCTATATTATTTAATTTTTACTGTATATTTTTATATATATATATATTTATTTTAATTTTAAGTTCATGTGCTTAACGTTTTAATTGGTCATAACTAGAAAACATGATCAGGGTATGGGAAAACAATTCGACAATTGTTTTACATATTGATGTGTTAAAAATGACAATTAGTTACTTTTTAATTCTGTAATTATTGCGACATTTAATCATTTGCATGTTAATGCGTAATGTCATAATAAATTCATAATTTGTCTATTACTGAATTAATTGATAATCCGCCTGTCAACTGGAGAATAGGTGAAATGAGGCGTCTTCCATCTAAAATTTTTTTCTTACTAAGTTAACGATACATGTCAACTAATTGAAAGTTGTAAAGCTCGTTGAGATGCATTTAACGGTGGTTAGATCATTCAAATCGGCCCAGTGGATGTCGAGATATCGTCGAAAAACGATTGGCCGACTATATAAAAATCCGTGATGGAAATCTCATATGAAAATCACTATAGGCGAAATGTGCGCGTGCTCCATCTAAAACTTTTTTTCTTACTAAGTTAACGATATATGCCTACTAATTGAAAATTGTAGAGCTCGTTGAGATGCGTCTAATGGTGGTTAGATCATCCAAATCGGCCCAGTAGATAGTGAGATATCGTCGAAAAACGATTGGCTGACTATATAAAATCTCTATGTAAACAAATATTGTTTACATTAAGATTTTATATAGCCAGCCAATCGTTTTTCGATGATATCTCGCCATCCACTGGGTCTATTTGGATGATCTAACCACTGTTAGATGTGCCTCGATGAGCTCTACAACTTTCAATTAGTAGGTATATATCGTTAATTTAGTAAGAAAAAAAGTTTTAGATAGAGCACGCGCACATTTCGCCTATAGTAATTTTCATATGAGATTTTTGGCATGGATTTTTATATAGTCAGCCAATTGTTTTTCAACGATATCTCGCCATCCACTAGGTCGATTTGAATGATCTAACCACCGTTAGATGCGTCTCGACGAGCTCTACAACTTTCAATTAGTGGACATGTATCGTTAACTTAGTAAGAAAAAAAATTTAGAAGGAAAACGCCTCACTTTGCCTATTCTCCAGTTGACAGGCGGATTATCAATTAATAATCAGTTGTTTTGATTATTTTTTAAAAATTAACTTTAGTTCTTTATGTACACTTTGTATCTTTTGGATTTAGAAATTGCTTCTGTTTTTATGCGCACTTTGTATTTTTGAAATTAGATTAATTGAGATACGGATAACAAACAAACAATAGTAGAAGCATGATAGTTCGGGACTAGCAAGATAGTTAGTAGCACAGTAGTATTTTTTATTTTTTATTTTTTTCTTTTTCTTTTTATAATGCAATACTAACTTTTTGTACAATAACGAATATAGCAAGCATTATAGTTAGGGATATAGCAAGATAGTGCACGATAGTATTTTTTTTTTTATATAAAATATTAACGTTTCTTTTTCTTTAGAACAAAACATAACACGATAATAAACGTAGCACAATAATAGAAGTATGATAGTTCAGGGCGTTAGTAACATGGTAATATATATATATTTTATATATATATATACAGTACTAACGTTTCTTTTTTTTTTAGAACAGAATATAGTGCGATAACAAACATACAATAGTTAATGCATGATAGTTCGAGACGTAGCAAGATAGTTAGTAGCACATTATTTTTTTTTATATATACAGTAATAATGTTTCTTTTTTTCTTTAGAACAAAATATAGCGCGAACATAGCATGATAGTAGAAGCAAGATAATTCAGGACGTTAGAAGCACGATAATATATATATTATATATGTATATATATACTATAGTATTAGCATTTCTTTTTTCAGAACAAAGCTCAATAATGAACATACAATAGTAGAAGTATGATAGTTCAAGTTGTAGCAAGGTAGTTAGTAGCACAGCATTTTTTTTATTACAGTACTAACATTTTGCGCAATACTAACATAGCGTGATAGTAGGTATATGATGCTTTGGAACGTAACAAGAAAGTTAGTAGCACAGTAGTATTTTTTTTGTTTTTTGTTTTATATAGTGCTAATGTTTCTTTTTTTTTTAGAATAGAACATAGCACGATAGTAGAGGCATGATAGTTCGCGATATTAGTAACATGATAATATATAAAGAATGGCACCATAATTAGCTAATTATTACAATTATATTTATTACATATATTATTACATGAGGTTTTTTAAAACCTTAATTGTAATAATCATATCGGCGGATCGACGTAACATGTCGGCTCGACCAATCATGATCGAGGATTATCAAAAAAATTTTACGCGAAAATTTATTACAAAGCGAATTTTCACAAAAACGGCCTTTTTAACCAGCTTTGTATTTATAATTAAGTACGTAGAAAATTACGAAATTCATGTATTTAATTATAAGCCAAAAGTATATTAAAAAGGCCATTTTTTTGAAAATTAGCTTCCGAATTTACCCTTGATAGTTACCAACCCATTTCTCAATGCCCAACCCATCCTAAAACACCCGAATATTTCAACAAACGATAAAAGTACTTCTTTCTACAGCTTAGCGTAGCTCTTTTATTAAGTTTTATTGGTTTTTTAACTTGTCTAGGCGTCAAAAAGGCTCTTTTGTTAGTTGTAACAAGTACTTCGTTTGTTAGTTTTTCAACGTTTACTTAGGAGCAAATTTTTATGCAACAGTTTATCGAAAAAAGACCCAATTACGCCGATCCGCTGATATTTATTTATTACATGTAATAATGTAATAATATTATTACATGAATAATATTATTATAAACAATATTATCACATGTAATATTATTTATTACATGTAAAAATGTAATAATATTATTGCATATAGTAATATTATTGCATATAATAATATTAGGAGGTTGTTAAATATCACAGATTGCTATATCGCAGGTTAATATAATTGGCCAATTAGATCACAGGATCTTGTATAACAAAACGAACGAAAAATTAGAAAAAATTACAAAAAAAATCAAAAGTTTTAAATAGCTTGAAATTTTATTATATAAACTAGTCTTGGGCTTCTAATTAAAAGTTTTTAGCACTTAATTTTGCATATATATATGCACTCTCTAACCTAATATTAATACTAGTTTAGACCCTAACCCTAACTAATAACATTTTAATTTTTTTTAAATATTAACCTGCGATATCGCAACCTGCTAAATTTATCAAAATCCTAATATTATTATATGTAATAATATTATTATATATAATATTACTTATTATATAATAATATTGTCTATACAATAATTATAAAATGCACCTATATTGTTGAATACCATATATAATTTTTACTAATAAAATTAGTGTTAGAGTGCATTTTAGGATAAAGAGGAGTTATATATACTATAATGTAAATTATATATGGTTCCAAGTTCAGTTTTCATAAGGTTTTTAGAGGTTCTGAACAATTTTACTTAGAGTACATTTTTGAGAAATAGTACTTATAGTGTTTAACACCATAAATGCATTTTAGTAAACTTGTATCTATATATTAATATATATATATATATATTTTTGATGTTAATGGTGAGACCTTGCTCTTATCTTTATTAAATTTAATGGAAACTTTTTACAATTGGAAAAAACTTCATAATTTAAATCTAATACTAAGAAAAAGAACTCAGTCATATAGCAAGATAAACAAAAGTAGACCTAGTACTTATTTGTGGTCTAAACCAACCAGAGTG
The DNA here is from genome assembly GCA_003550325.1 of Gigaspora rosea. Classification (NCBI taxonomy): domain Eukaryota; kingdom Fungi; phylum Glomeromycota; class Glomeromycetes; order Diversisporales; family Gigasporaceae; genus Gigaspora; species Gigaspora rosea. The sequence goes on from QKWP01000977.1 coordinate 24,971, forward strand.
GCCAAGGCTCACCTAGATTTGGGGATTAGTTAGTATACTTAAAGGTGTATAAGATATTATTAATATATTTTATTATAATAATATATTTTATTAAATATAATTAATTTCTTTAGATTTTTTTTAATTTTAATTTAAAAAATAACCTATTGATTATAATATATTAGTTTTACTTGTTTTATTGATATAATATAATTTTAAATTAATTATATTTATTAAATTGTTTTTTTATATATGTTAAAGTATATTATATAGGGAGTTGCTATTTCCACCATGGCAATTTGCTATTTCCACCATGATCTTTGAGGTAGGACCGTCCCAAATATGGAAACCCATGGATGACTCAGGACCGCAGATCATGGCCAATCAAAATCTACAGATCCAAATATGAAAACATGTCACGTGTTGATCATCCAATCAAAATCGTAAATTTTAAAAGATCAAAATTTAATGAATCGAAGCGAAAGCTAAAAAATTTCAATTAAAACTCATATTTAAAGTCTAAGAAAATACTACCAAATGTTTTTACAACATAAATAATACACGTCTTTATTAATTTAGATAATTTGTTAACTAATCTACTATCAGCATTGACGAAATCGTCATAGTTTTTCTTATACATTATCTTAAATATTCAACTATATATCGAATTTAGAATCCAAATATCTTGTACAATCTCTTATTACACACCACTATTCCATTAAAAAAATCTTTCTACGTTGGTATACACACAATACATTTAAGTTTCTCTTCGCATCTAAGTTTTATAACCTAAAATAACAACAATTTGAAATTAATTAGCTATACGAACTATTATCTATGTATAATTTTATATCATTTTTTTGAATACTTTTGTATAATATACACAACAAAAATTATACATATAATGTTCTTTACTCACGTTACCTTTGCTAAATTGTCGTGCTAAATGTTTTTAACCTTTTTTTTTGCACAACAAACGAAATTTTGGTAAGGTAGTGGCTTGAAGTTTCTTACATTTTTTATAATTTTGGCAAAAAAATCGTACTATGAAAGTTGGTGGATTCAGATGGATTCAGCGAATATGTTGTAGGGCAGAGCGAAATCTTCAAGTTTGCTTAGTGAACTTTTTCCTCTTTACTATGGAGTTAGGTTACCCGAACTTCCGAAAAAAGTATTGTAAAACGTATAAAAAAAATTTTTTTATCAATTGGATCATCTGTGTAACATGGACGGTCCTACCTATACCATGATCTACATTGCATTTCCGAATATTACCGATCAAAATAATTGATCATGTGTCACGTGATAAACGTTATAGAAATGTACCGGTAAAGCTCTAATTATATATTTCGCGTTTAATATAGTATACCAGGCCCTAATTTTAACAAAGATTGAAGGTTGTCCATTTGGTTAGTGTAAACAATTGCCCAGGTACATAACATATTTAAGTATGCTTTTTAAGAGCGTAGCAGTACTTTAAAGACTAATATGTACGTTATTTATTAAACTATACATAATAAAGGTTTCTAAATCGGAATGTCTGTCGCTATCCCAAAATCAACAAAAAAGGCTTCTGGTCGAAAGTGTCGTTTGTTTTGGCAATGCATAATAATATTTCGGGTTAGAACTAGGTTTTGTGATTATTAGTTCTTTTAATTAGTTTTTTATAGGTTTTTTTTTGGTTTATAGATATTAGAATGTATAGTAAGGTCCCAAGTTAACGTGTCATTTTTATTTCCTTATGTATTTACATTTCATACGGGCTCTTCCAGAAATTAAAGTAAATTATGTTACTAATGCTACATAATTCAAGTGTTCTTGTTTTATTAAATAAATCATTACCCGCGCCTGATTCTATTCCAAAAGGCCTTGATTATACTATATACGAATGATAGCATTAGGCATAGAAGATAACTAACCAGGCATTTATGATTATGCGATGCATATATATGCATCAGTGTGAATTTCCAATATCAAAGTTAAAATATCTCGATAAATTATCATATCAATGTAGGGTGAAAAGTGAAATACATATAAATAGAAACTGGCACTTTGTTTTGAATCAAAAATCTCGAAATTGATAAAAAAAGTGCTGAAGACGGTTTTTCTAGTCCATCACCCATATATGCATATGCATCAATGCTGAATTTCCAATATCAGATATGTTAAGGCGCTCATAATTATGCGATGTATATATGGGCAATGGACTAGAAAACCCCATCTTTAAAGGATTTCTATTTTTGTTGTTTATTTTTAGATATCAATACAACATCATATGATTATAAAACATTATTTTGACCAATCTAATTTAATTGAGCTGCTGTTGATCTATTTTTAGAACACATACATTTAAAGATTTTTCAGTTAAAATATCTCAATAAATTATTATATCAATGCAGCATGAAAAGTAAAATATATATAAATAGAAACTGGCATTTTTTTTTTGAATCAAAAATCCCCAAATTGATAAAAAGTGTCGAAGTCGAGTTTTCCTAGTTCATCCCCATATATGTATGCATCAATGCTGAATTACCAATATCATGCGTTAAGTTGTTCATAATGATGCGATGCATACGCTTCCTATAATAGTAAGTGTTAATCAAAAAAGGTGAATTATACGATTGAAAATATCAGTTAATGTCGCTATTTATCGTTTAGCTGATGTGTCCATTATCATACAAATAAATATATTTTTTGCAACGACATATGTCTTTATTAAAATAATATAACAAGTTGAAATATTGGTATAGACAGACAAATTAATATCAGATCAGTATGGTACGTTTTCCAACAAAAAAAGTATACCATACTGATTCAATAAAATAATGCGTTATAATATCTAGTCAATATGGTATGGTTTGCTAAATTATAAACCATACTATCCTCTTATTATATAAGTGTTGCCAAGGAAAAAGGGGCATCTTCGTTTTTTAATCAATTATTGATTCAATAATTGATTAAAAAATGAAGGTGCCCTTTTCCCTTGGCAGTACTCATATATAATAAGTATAGTACGGTTTTTTTAAATAGATATCTACCAGACCGATTAGGCCTCCCTATAGATTGAATTCAAAAATATAAAAGCACCACCTGAAAATCGACAGTAGAATCAATCTAAGTTAATTCAAAGAAACCTCAAAATACCTTTAATATTACTTATCTCATTCCTAAAAATATAAGACCATGTCCTTGTCCCCACTTACAGAAGGATACTTCCCAAACCGTGATGCTCTCATCAATTATGCTCGAACCCATGCCTTCAGTCATGGGTACGCAATAAGCATTAAAAGATCTGAGCAAGACAAGTTTGTTTACTTACAATGCGATAGAGGTGGCAACTACAAAAATAAATTGAGTACACGATTGATAGGTTGTCGATTTGAGCTATATGGAAAGAAGATGGAAGATGGCCAATGGTATTTAAAAATAAATAATAAAGAACACAATTATGAGGCATCAGAAGATATTTCAGGTTATCTATCCAGTCGTCGACTTAATGAAGAAGATCAACAAAAAGTTAAAGAAATGTCTACAGCAGGTGTCTATCCACGAGAGATACTTTCTACGCTCCGGCAAAGCAATCCAAATAGTTTAGTAATCTCGAAAACTATTTATAATGCTCGAAATATGATTCGACGTAACAATCTTTAAGGTCGTACACCAATCCAGGCTCTTCTTGACGAGCTTATAGAAGGAAATTTCGAACATTATTATCAATATAATCAAGATGAACATTTAACACATCTTTTTTTTGCACATCCAAAATCAATTATACTTACCAAAATATATAATTCAGTTCTCCTAATGGATTGTACATACAAAACCAATAAATTTAAAATGCCATTGCTTCATGTCGTTGGCATGACAAGTTTTAATATGACATTCTCTTCCTGCTTTGCATTCTTAAAATCGGAGCAGGAAGAGGATTACAGATGGGCTCTCACTTGTGTTGCTTGCATTTTAGATGATATTCCAATGCCTCGAGTTATCGTGACCGACCGTGAATTAGCTTTAATGAATGCTGTACAAACGGTATTTTCTGAGTCACACAATCTTCTATGTATTTGGCATATTAACAAAAATGTGCTGGTTAACTGTCGACCTCATTTTCAAACTAATGACAAATGGTTAAAATTCATGGAAAGCTGGACCAACCTTATTAAATCTAAAAAAACTCCTGATTTTGAAAATGGCTGGGAAAAATTAGTAGAAAAATACAACGAAAAGCAAACAGTTATTAAATATTTAGAAGACACGTGGTTGCTATTTAAAGCAAATTTTGTGAGTTGCTGGACAGACCATTATATGCACCTAGATATTTAAATTGACTTTTTCGAACCTATTTCTCAACTCATACAGGGGGTTCCCAAAATTCTGGGTTAGTATACATTGAAGTGCATCGGAATCATTGTTGGCAGGATCGGAATGATCAATTTTGATCCAATATCATAAAAAAATTTACTAATGAAATATCCACCTGATAATTTTGCTATGGAACCTGCTAATAACTAGGGCTAAATGCCGACCTAGATCTGACGTATCCAACACAGAAATTTTGGGATAGCCCTGTAAAAATCGTTTTCTTTTTGAATTCTTTTTTTTTTTTTTTATCAAGGTAGATTAGTTATGGCGAAAAATGGCATGGTAACGTAATTGCTGACCACTTTCGACCTGATAATACAAATTACATATTATGTTAAAATGATTATTAGTCCATATTTAAAAGACTAAAAATCATTTAACATAATACGTAGTTTGTATTATCAGGTCGAAAGTATGTAAAATTAAAATATTATAGTTAAGAAAACGAACCTATTCACCCAAGAAAATGTTAAGCCCAAGGTATTAATATCCCAGTCGAAGAAGTGGAAGTTATTCTTGAAAAAAAAAAGAATTTAGCGATTACATTACTAACCTACCTCTTTTAGATTACGCAAAGTTAATTTGTCATTTTGCATAACTCGCCGACCCAATTTTTTCAAAAAAAATTTTTTTAAATTCCTTCCATTTTTGCTATTTAATTTTTTTCTCTGGTGTCACCCGATGATGACCTTAAATTTCTGGAATTACCGATGGTCCAATAAAAAAAAACATAAATTTCTGATTCCATGTTATGGAAACCGAAAAATTAATTTTGCAAGACCTTAGATGTGAACATAAATGAATTTAGGCCACGCAAAATTAATATTTTTTTTTTAAAAAAAAAAAAAAATCCTACCCGCGACCGGAATTTTAAAAAACCCAGGTTATGCAAAACAGAAAATTAACTTTGTATGGGCAGCGTTCTTTTAGTTTTTTTTCTTGACATTTTTTAGTTCCGTTTTTATTTACTAAATTTTTTGACCTCTAGGTAATGTGACGACATAGCGAGTAGAAGGAGCCCATGCAATGCTAAAGACATATCTTCAAGTGTCAATGGGTGATCTTCATGTTGTTCACGAAAAAATTTCTTTAGTAATAGAGAACCAGTATCAAGAAATTAAAACCAAGTCCTCCCAAGAGATGATTCGAATACCCTAGACTCAAAACAACTGATTCTATGCACAGGTCATTTTAAAAGTATCTACATTTGCATTAAAGAAAGTTCATAAGCAATTTTTAAAAGCATCTAGTGCAACACCAGAAAATCCACTATGGCCTTGTAGTGGTACCTTTAAATCATCAATGGGCCTACCTTGTTCTCACACAATCCAGGAACTTCTTGATAATGACGAATGTTTACAGCTTGACGACTTTCATCAACATTAGTGGATCCAGCAACGCCAATTGTCTCAGCAAGAACCACCTGAAACTGAAGATTCATTACATCAAAAGTGGGAAGATTATAGCAATCAATTTACCTCTTTATCAATTCACCAAAAAAGTACGGCTCTGGAAAAAATGTCAAGCTTATTTCAAGAGTCGACTGTAATGATACAAGATCCAGAGGTTCAACATACAAGAGGGCGTCCGGCAGGTGCAAAAAACTGTTCTCAATCGTCTACTAAAAGAGATCCATCCACCTTTGAATTAATTATGTCAAGGAAATGTGGTATATGTTGTGAGGTTGGGCACAATAGTAGAACATGCCCTAATGCAGAAACAGAAAGCTTAGACGAGAATAGTAATACCAAAAGATGTGGTATATGTTGTGAGACCGGGCACAATAGTAGAACATGTCCTAATATTGAAAGTTCGGATGAAATGCTTTTAATAATAGATAAATGAAATTGTTTTTTTTTGTCTTCCCTATTTCCTGTTTTTTTTTTTCATAATCATAATGTAAACATTTAATCGATTACATTTTACAAATAAAAAAGAAACAAATATTAGTATACTTATAGGTACTATAAAATCATACAAAACTAAAAATTTGCATATAACCTTTATGATAATCGTGCACAAATGTTTCAAAAATCGTTTATACAATGCATAGTACTAGCCACCTACCATATTTCTCTTCATAGTAGACCCACTCAGGTTTAAACCAGAGTTAATAATTAGTGTAATATAAGAAACCCAGGGTTTCTCCTCCAAGGGTATAATTCTTTTAACTGGTGGTGCACTGGAATTATTATAATTTCCTCATGAGTTGGCATCAAATATTCTGTTACAGAATCCGTTATTCTTATAGTTATAGTCAAGTCATAATTATCGTTAATAATTGGCCTTTTTCTCTCTTTAAACTCTCAAGCATACACGCCAGAGCTTTTTAATGTTCCAACTGTTCCAACCGTTCCAACCAGTAATAAAAATACAAAAGAGCAAACTAAAATGCAGCATCACAATTATATAAATTTCACATCGCCATCAATCCTTACCATAATTAGAATTTTCTCTGATACGTTGCATTAATTCTAAGTATACACGTGGTCTTGAAATCAGATTGGATAAAATCACGGTATCGCTAACAAAAATTCATCCCAACGTGGTCAGTACCAAAAATTCTTTCAAGTTCGTTTATGTTAGGTTAGTGTTAGGGTAAGTGCTCAGTTAGGGTTTGGGTTTAGATAAAATTGCTTAAGAAAAACTGTTGGCTTAACTTTTCTTTAAACTTCTAATTTCTGCTGTGGTTTTTAAAAAGTATTTCACGTATAGGTGAGCGGATCTGTATAGTATAGGCCGAATTTTTAAATCTATACTATACTGATCTGGTGTAATATATATTAGGGTTTAGGGTTAGGAATTATAGCTGATTGGTATAGTATAGATTTAAAAATTTGGCCTATACTATATGGATCCGCTCACCTATACCATACTAATCAAATTTTCCTGATCATATTACGTTATACCAAATTATGATCTTTTATTGGTTAAGAATCACGTGGGTGAATTTTTGATAGCGATATGTAAATAGAGAATTATCACATGACACGCAATTAATTATTTTGATCGGTAATATTCGGAAATGCAATGTAGATCATGGTGGAAATAGCAAATTGCCATAGTGGAAATAGCAATTCCCATTATATATCTAAATTATAACTTTATCTTGATTTATTACTATATTATAATTATATAATATAATAATAATTATTACATAATAAAACTTATCACTTGTAATAATAATTATTACTTGTAAAAATAATTATTACTTGTAATAATAATTATTACTTGTAATAATAATTATTACTTGTAAAAATAATTATTACTTGTAATAATAATTATTACTTGTAATAATAATTATTACATATTACATGTAATAAGATTTATTACATGTAATAAATATTATTACAATTACTACTTTTTGTAATAAATAATTATTACATTATTACATCTTGCTGTTTGAATTATGCCACCATTCATTAGTAATATATATATATATATATATTTTTTAATATATAGTACTAATGTTTCTTTTTTTCTTTAAAACAAACGGACGTAGCACAATAACGAACGTATGATAGTAGAGGCATAATAGTTCAGAATGTAGCAAGATAGTTAGTAGCACAGTAGTATTTTTTTTTAATATAGTACTAATATTTCGCAATATAGCATAATAGTAAAAGCATGATAGTTCAGGACGTAGCAAGATAGTTAATAAGACAGTAGTTAGTATGGCATGCATGATAGTTCAAGACATTAGTAACACAATAGTATTTTTTTCTTTTTTTTGATACAGTACTAACATTTCGCACGATAACGAACATAGCATAATAGTAAAAGTATGATAGTTCAGAATGTAGCAAAATAGTTAGTACCATAGTAATTAGTATGGGGCGTGCAAAATAGTATAGGGTGTAGCATAATAGTTAGTATAGGATTTAGCATAATAAATAAATGGAACATAGCGAAAAGGGCGCCAGTGGTGCCCCAAAACACTTGTTATATATATATTTAATATAATTCAACCAATCAGCATTAAGATTACACCATGGATAGATAGGGTAGGCTATTAGTAAAGAAATATTATGTAATAAATGGCATGCCCCTTACTCTTAAATTAAATAAAATTTTAATTTATTTATTTTTATTGCACTCATTAATTATTTTACTATTTAAGCATAGTCAAAGTTACAATATTAACATGATTTTTAAATTTTTTAAATTCAGCAATCCTGCCTTTTGTGTCTGTAGACTTTATTATACGACTGCGTTTTGTGTACATATATTTTACTCTAACAAAAACCTCACAAATTTCATCCAAGTGCAACACGCCTAGCAAAATTTTGTCTCAATTCAAATTCTCAACTTACTGAAAATATGTTCCCTCCTATCACTGGTTGGCACATGCTAACCAAATCAAGATTGCTTTTTTTTTAGACTTTTTTCTTCTAACCTTTCTAGTAAAAAGAACCTACTACAAGAAAAACTATAACAAATAAGAAGAAATATAAAAAGAAAAAATAAAATAGGGAAATACCAACTACTACCTAAATGACAAACCAAATTTGGCAAGAAAGAAAAAAATAAAAAGAAAAAAAATAAAAGCAAAAAGAAAGAAATACATGATAGCACTATTAATGCCGGTGCAAGACTATAAAAATTATATAGTATTTGTACAAGGAAACGCCTCATACCATATACTATATGTACATTAAGAGAAGAAAAAGAAAGAAAAAAAATCTATATGCCTAATAGGATGTTCTAGAAAGAAATTTTATTACGTCATCCCTCCCAATCTCTGACACGTCCTTTTTGTTTATCACGTATACAGAAACAGACCTTACTTATAATGTCGATTCCAATTCGAAAGGCGCAATCCCAATTTGGAAGAAGTAAATACTGCTGATCTTTTGGAGAGAGTAAACTAAAATGCCCATTTTTTAAAATTTCGAAAAGGCTAAAGGGGCTCGGGGAAAGTACCAAACTTGAAGGAGTTTGAAGGAGTTACACTATATAGAATAACATATCTAACCAAGCCTCTGCTTCTATTTTCATATCCATAGAACTTGACAAAGCTTCAGAGTTTCTCTACTACATCTTTGCTCAATAGTACCAAAGCCCGCCAAGGTGCCTTGCTTAAAAGTCTGCAAATTTTTTTTAACTCTATTTCAGACAACATAATCTTTAATTATTAATACTCATTTGCCTTAAATTATTTATAATTTTAACCAAACCTGGCTGTCTTGTTATTAGTAACATTATGACACTATTTAACTTTAATATTTTTTAAAAAAAAATAACAAATAATAAAAAATGGATTATGAAAATATCTATTATATTAATCATTTCTCTAATGATAATATCCAAAAAATATCAAATCTTCTACTAGTACAGCTAGAAAAAAAAGCTGTAAATAAATCTAAAGAAGAGCCAAGTATAAAGAAATCTGAATAAATATCTCTAATCTAGCTAATCCAAAGAAAAAAATAGTTATGTTTAGAAGTATTTTGAAGAAATAGATACTCAAGATATTTGTAAAATAATTTGCTTAAAAGAAATAAAAAGAATAAAAAGACTAAATATAATAAAAATATAAATTTATTGAATTGACTAGAAATATAAAAACACACTTATGAAGCTTTTGAACAAATGAAAACTATTAGTTAAATATAAATAAAATGTTTAAAAAAGTATTACCATACAATAAATTAAAACAAGCTAAGTTAAACCAAATTACAACTGAATAGTTAGTTACTAACTTTTAATTATTTAATACTGTAAATAAAAAGGATATAAAAAAATAATGCAGCAATTTGATTTTGTATTTAAACCACCAATCAATAAATATATTAGAAAAAATATCAATATAGCTTATCAAAAAGGTTATACAAGACTTAAAAACTTACTTGAAAATACTTGTAATACTACCTCTATAACTACAGATTTATAGACATCCCATGCTAATAGTAGGTATATAGGCCTTTTGCAATAAAAAGGGCTAATACTGCCCAAAAATAAAAATCAGGTTTTTGTTGTATTCAGATAAATTTTGATGTGCTACATTTTTCAATTATAAGTAGAAATTTGATTTGCATAATAAAAAATTGAGATATTTAAAAAAAATTTCTCAGGAGTTTTGTACATCATGGGATTACCTGATATAATGGACTAATCAAATTACAAAAATTTTGATTAACTTGGATTAGTCCAAACAAAACAAATGTGATTTTTTTCAAAATCATATATAAACCAGTATTAGCTCTTTCTACTGCAAAAGTCATATAAATATAATTCTTTACTTGTTAATATCAAACTTTGAATTATATAATATACTACTAGCCATTAAATACTTCGAATATTTACATACAAGTAAACAAATAAAAAAATATTTGGAATCTAAAATTGAAGAATTTGGATTAAATAGAAAAATAATTTGCACAATAACTAATAATAGAGCAAATATAAAAAAAGCAATTAAAGAATATATACTTCAGCTTACTGTTATTTATGCTTTGAAATTTATAGATCTATATACTAAACAGATCCAAAAGCTTATTGAATTTTTTCAATCATTAAAACAAAGTTATTGCTTTAATTAGGCACAAATCGATCTGAAAAATCAAAAAAAAAACTAAGCAAGAAAATCCTGCCCAAGAGCATAATCTTTAATATATATGGGTTGGATGATAAGTTTTGTCAGTAGATTAATATCTTGATTATTTTTAAAGATACAGTTTTAACTTTTATATAAGGTAGATAGGGGTATTATGGTGAAGGGGTGTATTATGGCGAATCAGAGTATCTTATGTTTCTGTGACCGGAATAGGATGAAATTTATACCATTTGCTTTCTCACAATAGGAGGAATCGAATGATATAAATTTTATCCAATTTTTTGATCACAGGAACACAAGATATTTTAATTCGTCAACATATCTCTATCTATAATATGGTGATATTAAAACACAAAAAGGTATTGTGATGAATTGAGGATATCTTGTATTTCCATGATCAGAATTGAATGAAATTTATACCATTCGATTACTCTCATTGAGAAGAATCGAATGATATAAATTTTATCTGATTCTGATAATGGGAGCACAAAATATATCCATGATTCGCTATAATACTCCCACGGTTAAATTTTCTTTATTTTTTATAAAATAATCAAATTAAAATATTTTGTGGTCCAGTAATCGGAACTGACTGATTTTGGTATCATTTGACTTAGCTCAATGAGTCAAATCAAAAGATACCAAAATCGTTCGACTTTGATCACAGTATTACGTGATATGATCAAAATATTTTAACTTTGCCATAATACCCCTATTTACCTTATATAAATATAGTGGTTATAATAAATTTGTAAAAAAAATTTAAGTGGAAGATCGCAGATAAAGGGTATAAAATGATCAACATTTTATAATAAATCACGGTGGAATTTAATAGTAAATTTCTATAGTGTGCGAATGGGGCTTGCTTACATATAAAAGTAATTTTTTTATTAAGTAACTCTTTCTTATTGCTTAATTGAAAGTTGTAGAGCAAATTCTTGTGATTCTAATGGCAGTAAAATCATCAAAAATCGGTTTGATAGATCATAAGATACGAGTATTTTTCAATTGTTTACTATAGAGTTTTTTCTTATGAATTGAAGCACATGACGTTCCACTTACTATATAAGGTAATAGTCACATGCCCGCTGATTTTTACTATGAAATTTGTTCCCTTTAACTGCGGACTACTAATTAAGTATTTTTATCAAATAGTTTTTAAAATATTGAATTTTTAATTTATTATATAAAAAATATTGCAAATTTTTTTATATAAAAATTAATTAAACTTTATCATGAGTATATAAGGTAAGTGTAGGTATTGTGGTGAAATTAACAGTTCATATTAGTAAAAGTTTGTTTTAAAAACCAACTTTTTTATAAATTTTAACTAATTAGGGCAGTGTCATTAATCACCTGATTATTTTTTATCAGAGCCCTACCCCCTCCCTCTTTCTTAATATATAAATAGTCAGGTTCTTATATATAATTTCAACTTTTTTTACCCTCCTCCCCCCTAAAAAAAACACCTGATTTTTGTTACTCCCCTTATTATAAATTCTAATCCGCTCTAAGAAAAAACAAAAAAAAAACGAGTATTTATATTGCTTATTCTTGGGTTCCTCAAGTGGGTATGATTTTTAATTTAGTAAGGGTAATATGGCGAATCGAAGATCGATGATCGATCGATAATCTAATCTTACTTTATAATTTATACACTCTTTATTACTGCTGTACTTTATCTACCTATGCTTACAACTAATACCGTAATAGTATTTATCAATAATAACTACTATCTGAATTTTACTATAGTATAGAACTATTACTTTGATTTACTCTTATTCTTTAACATTCGTTCCTCTTTTTTACGTGCAGTTTTAATTTTTTTTGTGCTCTTTCTAACTTACGTTCTACTTGTCTTTGAGCAGTAGCCTCTTTTTTCTGTTTAATGCTTTCAGCTTTACTTTTGGCCAACTCTTCTGCCTCTTCCAATTCCCGTATAGAGGCATCATGGGTAAGAAAACGAGCAAATGGTAATGTTTTCCTTCTTTTTGAAGGTTGAAACTGAGATTTGACATTTTCATCAGCATTCGGGTCTGTAGTTTGTTGAATTCTGGGAGCGGGATATTTGAGTACCATTTTTAGTAGACAGGTACCAGAATTTTTATATGTTTTTAGTTCTTCCTTTACTTCTGTATAATTTTTTTTTAATAACTCTTGTTCTTCTTTTAATATTTTAACCTCTTTTTCGAGAGATTTAACATCTTTTTTTAGTAAGTCTATTTCTTTGGCAGTGCCTGCTCGAGTAGAGTATTTATTAATTGGTTGAGAAGAGGAAATAATTGTTGATGTTGATAATTCTTCCTTGGTTTGTTGAATGGGTTGAGACAAAGATAATAGGTCAGGTCATTCAGTTAATAGTGATGGGTCAAGACGATCTGAACTAATTGCATTGGGATTAAAAGGCCAAATCCCTGTAATTCAGAAGGAATTGGTAATTGCTTCGGAGGTATAAGTTTTAATAAATGCTGGCCCAAGAATGCTAGCAAATGTATATTTGGTTACTATCTCCCCTTTAGTATTGTGAAGCTTATCGCAACCATTACTGTATTCTTTTTTGAGTTTGGCGAAAGAGATTTCAGATGGTTGAAGCACATGTGTTGTATGGGGCGGAAGCGCATAAAGTAAAACTCTATTATCATAACAAAATTTAACACTTGTATAATTTATATGACTTTTATGGCCATCAAGCATTAATAGAACCAGATGGACAGGTGAAATTGAATTAATGAAATGCTCGATGTACATTTGGAAAAGGTTATCTCGTATATACCCAGTATCGGTGAAGCCCATTACAGTTTCAGGTGGAGCTCCGGCCAATAAACCAGGAATTGCGCGAATACCTTTATAAATGATTAATAGAGGGATATAATTACCCGTGGCTGAGATTGTTGGAGCAACAGAAATATAATCATGTGCATTTCCATGTGAAACCTTATGTACTTGACGAGCACCCTTTATGGCGAGAGCTTTTTGAATTTTTGGAGAAATAACAAAACCAGTCTCATCCATATTCCAAATACGTTCCACAGTAAGTGAATGATCTTGAATTATCTTTTGTAATTTTCAAAATGACTTATACTATTACTGAATTTGCTCGTTGAGCACGCGCTTCAGATAAAGCTTGAGGTATTCGAAAAGATAAGTCAGGATGATCTTTCATAAAATGGAACCACCATGCTCTACCTGGTCCTTTATCACCAAATAGATGAGGACGATGATCACTGTGTACAATCTCTATTACACAATGATTCACACCTGGTTTCATTAAACCAAAGCCTAACCTTTGCATGTTTTTGCAATAATCTACAAGTTGTTCCTCCTCATGTTTAGTTAGAATTGTTGCAGGGCCACAACGGTTATTATAACATTTTTTTTTGCACGTCTAAGTGTTATTTCTGGAACTCCAAACTTTAAAGCAGTTGCATTTATGCTAGGATGTTCAGAACTAGCTAGCTCTTTTAGAGCGGCTTCAATAGCTTCACTTCGGGCTTTTTCAGACAACTTTATTTTTGTGACAGTTCTTTTTTTATTGATTTTGGATTTGCTTTTCAGAGCATTTTTTGTTTTAGCTAACAATTTTTTTCCCCATTAAGTTTATAATCCTTAATAGCACGATTTTATAATCTCTATACCGGTAGTATGTCTTTAATATTTATTTAATCGAACGTTTTTATGTACAGTTGTTATGCAAAGTCTTTAATAAAAAGAAAATAAAATAACTAAAATAAACCCGCTTTATTACAAGAATGAAAGAATGAATACATTTGGAAAAAAATAAATATCCTAAAGTTAAATAAATGAGCGAGAGTTTTAGAGTTTTTTTTTTAACATGACAAATTCGTGGATAAACGCAAGTGCAACATTGGAACTAATTTTTTTATTTGGAAATAACTGCCTGGGCCCAATGTGCGTGACCCTATTATGTGGTACTGTTAACAAATTAGTACGAATCTAGAATATTAAAACATGGTATCGGATGTGAGCATGCCAAATTTGTAGAAAACCCTTAAATTTAATAATATTAAATAATTCGCCACACAAATACCATTTGTATTCCATAATTAAGCCCATGTGAATTTTATATCATTCGACTCGTCTTAGAATGACAAATTGAATGGTATAAAAATTATTTCATTCTACCTGGTAAATCGTGTAATATATCAAAAAAAAAACTATTCGCCACAATACCCACATTCGCCACAATACCCACACTTACCTTATAAAAAAATCTTAAAATTTATTTAATTTTTCTAAAAATTTAACTAATACTAAAATTTGTTATGTAATTTTTAAATATATAATTTATTTTAAAATTAATATATTAAAATTTAAAAAATTTATAATTTAAAATTTTTCTTTGTTTAATTAGATTTTGCGAAGCTATAGTTTATTTATTTATTTTTTTTTTTTAGTCTGGACGATCCTGCCTTTATTTATTTGTAAATACCTAGTGACTGGTGTTCGTACCGAAGTACGTATACAGTATACCAAATTACACCCAAATAAAGACTCACTCGATACAAAAGTACTCAGGTGCGACCTGCCATTTCACAAATTTGTCTCCGTCGGGTCCCAATGCTTGTTGGAACTTGATTCCCAAACATCACTGACCGGTTTGCTAATGCCGTATCAGGATCGTACTCCTTTCCTTAAATTCTTCCTTCTTCATAAAGGGCAAATGAAAAAGAGGGAAAGTAAAAAGAAACTACCAAGAAAACGAACTATACAAAAAGAAAAAAACCAATATAAAAAAGAAAAAACAAAGAAAAGAAGCTAATCCTGACACAGGGAAGCAAAGAAAAAAAACAAAAGAAAGAGAAAACGATTCTGACTATTTATAAAAATTATATAATACTGCGCAAGGCAACGCCTCGCCAAAGTATTATATGTACATAAAAGAAACATAAGAACGTTCTGGAATTTAGTTCTGCAGATCTGCCTACTTCATTGTGCTACGTCTCATTACACGTCCGTTTCTGTTTATCAACTTGCATGCCTTCTTCCCGATTAGGGGGATGGCTAAAGCCAAGTGCGTTTATATGTTTTTGATTATTTAATTAAAATTAGGGTGAGGGTTAGTTTGGGGTTAGGTTTAGGGCTTGACTTGTAAGTAAAATTGTCTTCCCGACATTTTTTATTAATGCTCCTAGACAGGTTTAGACACTCGTTTTTTGTATTTTCGGTGTTTTTCACTTTTTTTCTTTGTTTTTGTCTTGTCGGGCTGATCCGTAAAGATCAAATTTTACGATTTGATTGGCTTTCTATCACGTGAACGCACCTGGCTTTAGACGATCCCCCGATTAGGATAGGAACAACAATGCCGATCTTTTGAAGGGGGTATGCCGAATTTCTCACTTTCCGTCAAAAATTCCAGAAAAATTGCTTCAAGCGAGAATATGGTAGAGGGTATATGGTTGGATATGTTCTTGTAACCAAAAAACCTTAGAGAGAGTATTGAAAACCTCATTTTTTAGTTCACCGCCTAGCCAGACTAGAAAATCTTCGTCGATGAAAGAAAACTTCCACCAGAATTTCTTGTACCAAGGGCACTAGGGTTGCGGCCCAAACTCACTAGTTTTGGATTATGTAGAATCCCAAACAGTATTTACTAGTTTCGGAAAAGTACCTCTGATTTGCCATAATGTCAAACACTTTTGACATGCATCTTATATTACGGCCAAAATCCCAAACTTTTATATGTAAAAAACAGGTTTGGGAGCAGGATTTATGTAGATTCTATAAATGCCTATGGGTGGTCTGCCTATCGCATGTGTCTTTTTATACTTGTCACTAACAATGGTACTGTAAGGATTCAATATGCAATTCTAAATTAGATTCAGTTGATTAATTCTACTTGTCTGACTTCATGTGCACTCTTTCATGGCACTAGCATATAGTATTCCCAATTATGATTTATGGTTAACTCTGAGCTCACCAAATGGATTGCTTCCAGTATTAATTAACCTTTTGTTTAATCATCTTTTCAATCTGTTGACTTACATCAACTTGAATAATTTAAAGCTTTAATATAATATTTTTATTGTGGTTTGCAACAAGGTATGACCATTGCAGATTATAATGTCATGTAAACCACAGGAATTGTATGTTTTAAGAGATTTCAACAAATATCGAGATATGTTGAAAAAATTATGGATCACATCTTTTTGCAAAGCGTTATAGATTTATTTATTAATAAATTGATTGTTTTTGAATTTGATACTATTCACCAAAATGGGACATATATTTGGGTTTGGGTTATGAACCCAAATTAGGTAGAAATCCTGATTCCCAAACCCAAACTAAGAGTAATGTCGTAACTTAAAAAAAGGGTTTGGGCACAACCC